>OVAN01000719.1:0-51923 GCA_900406275.1 Anastatica hierochuntica | reverse complement strand
TTTAAATATTTTATTATTATTGAATTTTAATTTTTCTGTTTTTTAAATTTGAAAATTTTAATTTCTAGAGCTTTTTTTGAATTTTTTCGTATTTTTTCAATTTTTTAATGTATTTTCTTATTTATTAATTAGATTTTTTATTTAAAAAAAATTACACATATATGACCTGTAGTACCGGTCATATATTTAACTTGAAAAACAAGTAAACCCGTTGGAGGTTTTTTGTGATAAAAATGTCACTTTGAATGTTTAAAGTGCTAGTCAAAAACTTTCAAGATTTAAAATGCTAGAAAGTTCAAGTTTGGAGGTTTTTTATGCGATTTTTTTTTATCTTTCTCTTTCTCCACCCAACCCTCTTTTTATAAGCTAAAAGAGCCATAGTCAGGTCAGGTGTGTCTCTAAGCTCTCTTCTTCTCTCTGCATAAAGACCTTGTAAGTCTCCTGAAAACTGTTCTGCGAATCAGGTTTCTTTATTTTGCAGATCTCCTCGGTCGTATAATGTCAAAATCTGGCGCTATGGATCTCGCTTCTAATCTCGATGGCAAGATCGATAAATCCAATGTTTTCACAGCCGTCGAAAAGTACTTTTTTCTCAAATGCATCCGTTTCCTTCTCCGATTCTCTTAGAATTCTCGTTTATGAATAACAATTTGTTTTTTTTTCTTTTTGTTTGTATGCATTGAAAATTTTCACCTCTGGTTAGAGACTGAGTTTTCAATACAACATGAAAAAGAGGAAGAAAAAAGAATTGTACAAAGTTCATTTATTGCTTCTATATAAGATCCTTTTTGACCTGTATTTCACTATCCTCATGTTCTAAAAAATAAAATATTATTATTATAATTATTATTTATTATTTATTTTATTTTACAAAAAAAAACAGAAAAAGGTGCTAGAATCGGATCTTATCTCTCTTTTTCTGATTTTTATATTATTACTAGGGTGATTTCCGCGCTGTATCGTTAACTTAGAGTCTTAGATGAGAAGAAGATGAGAGAATCTCTGTTTGTTTATATAAAAAGAATAAGAACAAATCCTAATCATTTAAATTAGGTATTTTTCCTATTCTAAAAAGGTTTCTAAAACAAATAAAAGTTAATATAACATATTTTTTATTAGGGTACACTTAATTGATATGGAAAACGTCTCGGAAACGTCCCAAAACTCTGCCACCGCCGTCTCCGATATTGCTTGTCGTCCCCACCGTGCCCGAGACGTTTTAGATACGTTTCCGTGGCGTTTTTGCAGTGTCCATGTATCTGAACTGTCTCCGAGACGGGGGATGTCACCAAATTGGTGTCCCCGTGCATCATAGAAGATGAGTATTATTTTAGTAGACCACCTATTGAAGTTTTGACATGCAGTTCATTGTTATCCTAAATCGTAATGTGTAATTCAGGTAAACAAGTACTATGACCTTGCTACTAGCTTTTACAAGTACGGATGGGGAAAACCCTTTCATTTTGCACACAGGTAGTTGCTTTACACTATCCACTTATCTACTAGTCTTTTTGAAGTTATACCATAAGATTTATTGATTAAGCATGAGTTTTGGGTTTATAGATGGAAGGGGAATCATTTAGAGAGAGTATTAAGCGACACAAGCACTTTCTTGCTCTACAGCTTGGTGTAAAACCAAGACAAAAGGTTTGATAACCCCTCGAAAATGGATCCATTCGCCATCTATGCTCATTTTTTTTTATATTTTGAGTAGGTATAGATGTAGGGTGTGGAATTGGTTGACCGCTGAGAGAAATTGCACGGTTCAGGTAGATAGATGACTACACATACCAAATGCCCAAACTCTTTCTATCTGTACCTCTACATTTTAGTGTTGAAATAGATTTCAGGGTTAGGACAATATTTCTAATTATGAAATTGTGTTTGTGTTTGTTTACTCTATTGCAACAATTCCTCTGTTATTGGACTCAACAATAACGAATACCATATCACTAGAGGCAAGGTAACGTATCTATATTTGCGAAATATGATTCATTTTCTTGTCGTGTAATCGTCTAATTTCTAGTCTTTTTCTTGATGTCTCTTTTCAGATTCATGGTTGCATCCTTTTCTTTTAGGAACTAAACCGACTTGCAGGTGTCGACAAGACATGTAACTTTGTCAAGGTCAGTTGCATTCTTTCTTCTTGTATTTGCTCTATAAATTGTATAAATCATGTTTGATAAGAAAACACCTTGCAACATGCAATGTGATGAAGGGTTCGTCGTTTTGTTAATCTTATAGGCGGACTTCATGAAGATGCCATTCCCTGAAATTTTTTTTGATGCAGTTTATGCGATTGAAACAACATGTCATGCACCCAATGCACTATGTAAAATTTTTTAACAGCTATTTGTGTTGTTTTTCTTCACTGCATTATATAATTCATCAACTATGATCTCAACAACAATATGGATGCTACAAAGAGATTTACATAGTGCTAAAGTCAGGGCAATGTTTTGCTACCTATGAGTGGTGTATGACTGATGCATTTGACCTTGATAACGCTCAACATCAGAAAATAAAGATCTAGTTGTGTCCCTTGCATCTTATCCCATAATACTTTCGCATATATTATCGGCATGATTATCTAAACAAAGACTCCAACTATGCAGGCGGAGATAGAGATTGGAGATGGTCTGCCTGACATTAGGCTGACTTCAAAATGTCTCGAAGCTTTGAAGTAAGCTGGTTTTGAAGTAAGTACCCGACTTCATCGACATTCAACATCTAAATAGTTTGGTTTCTCTCTTTTATTACAACACATATTAACATTTCAACATATAAAAAATACTATTTTCGTCTGCGTTGGATATATAAAAGATAATATGGGAAAAGGATCTGCCCAAGGACTCGCCGGTCGGCAAAACGGCCGATTCATACATGTACTCACTACCCTTTTCATTTTCCATACCTGAACAATATGACTGTGCTTGAAGATACCTCAACCAACTAATAATTTGAATGTCAAACCCAAAGTTACTAACTCAAGCTAAAAATTCCCAAAACCGACACGTAGCCTATTAATTATTTGTTTAGTCGGTAATATGCTGACATGTCGATGAGTCAGCTTGGGTTTAATAGAACGATGTTGTCTTCGCAAGAAGGAAACGACATTGTCTTTTCTTTGAAGAAAACGCAGATGTTTTAGAGGCAAATTACACTTAGAAAAAACATAACTTTCTTTTTCGTTCTTCTCTTTTCACAGACCAAAGCAAACTAAAGAGAAGAAAGATGCATAGTCAATCTATGGTGTCTTGATTAGTTCGTGAGATTGAAGGTCATTTAATCGTCTTCGGAACAACAAAATCGACATTTGGGATCTCATATTTCTTCTAAAGATGAGGTATTTTGCGTTTTACGGTTTATTAAATTGTTTTCAAAATTCATAAAACTTCGATAGTTTTTTATTGTTTAGAAGTTATCTAACTGAAATTTAGGTAGTCAACATGTTAATGTTCATGTTTATTCATGATTTACATGTGTAGAAAGTTATTAAATTTTGTGCACACCAATTGTTCGTGTAAATGTCTGTGTGAATTAATTCTTTTTGTTAATATAAATTTCAGAGGTTCAGTCATTTATTTTAATGTCTCGTACGATGGAAAGTTTGAGACATCGGAAGATGGAGCAATATCCTATATTGGATGAAGGTTTAGCTCGGTTGAATTAGTACCCGAAGCTATGTTTAACAGCTTGGCGAGTGCTCTGGATGTGTCATTATATGGCCAAAGATTTTGGTATAAGTTACCGTTTGAGGATCTTAAGGGACTAAAGATCTTGTGGGTCGATAGTGATAATTTTAGAAGGATGTGTGAAGCGGCCATTTGGACAAGCTCTGTTGATATATACATGGAAAAGGAGGATGATGAGGATGGCAATGATGAGGTTAATACTGGTGCTACTCACGGATCCAATGAAGACAAGGATGAAGATACTCCTGACGCATGTGATGAAGAATCTCGTGTTAAGAAAATAGTTGCTAAGATCGTAGATGATGATGATGAGGACACTGAAGCTTACCTGAAAACTCCTCCTCCATCTGATGGTGAGGGGGAAGAAGATAGCATATATTATGAGAGATGGAGGAGAGGAAGTGGTGAGTTAGTAGTTAGGCAAGTGCTTATTAGTGTAGAAGACTTTAGGGAGGCTGTTCTGGAATATGCATTAATGGGTGGTTGGAATGTGAAGTTTACAAGATGGGGTGGGGTTAAATGTGAGGCCAAGTGTGCTGTTCAAGGTGAGAAACCATATAAATGGAGGATATATTGTTCCTATAGAAGTCAATTGATCAATGGATGGTCAAAACTTACCAAGAGGAGCATACTTGCACTAAGGATGGTCGATGCAAGTTATTATCCAAAGGTGTTATTGCAAAACTGATCATAAATGATCTCAGGATTGATCCAACTCTTAAGCCTAAAGCAATTCAAGCACAAATTGAAGAGCGTTACAACTTATTACCTTCGGATGATCAATGTAGAAAGGCAAAGAAGAGAGCTTTGAATCTCATCCAAGACGAATACGATGAGTAGTTTGCAAGAATAAAGGATTACCAACTTGAAATACTTGAGTAAGGCCACTGTTAAATGTTGTTTTCTTTTTTGTACTTGACTTATTATGATGAAAAATTGCTTTTGAATTCTAATTTTCTCTTTAACAGGTCAAATTCTGGATCCACTATGGACCTTAGAACAATTGTTAGGGGTGGTATCCTTGAAGAATTTGATAGATTCTATGTGTCTTTTGCTACACTAAGGACAACTTGGCTAGCTCACTGTCGACCTATCATGGGAATTGATGGATGTTTTCTGAAGACAAACACCAAAGGCCAATTACTTGCTGTTGTTAGAAGGGATGCNAAATATATCCAATCGTCTGGGCCGTTGTCCAAGTAGAAAACACAGAGAGTTATATATGGTTCATCCAGAAGCTGAAATATGATCTAAAGCTTGGTGAAGGCGATGGCTATACATTCATTTCTGATAGACAGAAGGTTAGTAAAGCAAAAATCAGTTTATGAAAAATTATTTTCTCTTTTATATAATGATGACTGTTATTTTCTTTCACTGAAAACGCAGGGACTTCTAATAGCAATGAACCAGGAGTTGCCTAAAGTGGAATATAGAATGTGTGCAAGGCACATCTATGGAAATTTGATGAAATATCATGCAAAGAAGCCGCAGATGAAGAAATTATTTTGGGAAATTGTGAAAAGTCATAACATGGCTGACTATGAAGCCAATTTGAAAAAACTGAAAGCGTATGATGTTGAAGTTTATGAGGCGTTGATGGAGAGGAACCCCAAGAAATATTGCAGAGCTTTCTTCAAGACCACAAGTACTTGTGAAGATGAACTCAATAATTTTTCTGAGTCATACAACAACACTATAGAGAAAGCAAGAGCACTTCCATTGGTTGAGATGTTAGAGACTATGAGGAGGCAAACAATGGATAGGATTGTTCTGAGGAACAAGAAGATTGAGAAATGGAACAAAAGACATAGCTTGAAGGTGTCTAAGGTTATTGCGATTGAGGAGAAAGAGAGGAAGCATTATGTGGTAATTCCTAGTAGTGGTGGGATGTATGAAGTGATAGAAAAGGGGTATCTCATAAGGTGAACATACGCATGAGGACTTGTAGTTGTCGAAGATGGACTTGAATGGGATACCTTGTCACCATGCTTTGTGTGTGGTGTTGCTGAAGAAATTCAAGATAGAAGATTACATATCCGACTGTTATTTGACAAGCAAATGGCTGGAGCAATACCAGCTAAACATTAAGCCGATGAATGGACTTAAATTTTGGAGAAAATCAGGTGAACCAACATTGACATCACCTCCAAGAGAGGTCTCTAAAGGTCGGAATAAGAAGTCTCAAAAGAGAATGAAGGGAGTTAATGAATCTCCAAGCAAAGGTAAGAAAGTGACCAACCATGGAAGGACTATGCAATGTTCCAGGTGTGGTGGGATGGGGCATAACTCCTCCAAATATAAGAATGTTGATGTCCCTAACAAACCAAGGAAGCCAAAGAAGACAAAGACTCAAGCCGCAGATGGAGATGAAGAGACAATAGGAGATGCAGAGACAATAACACTTGATTTTGGAAAAAGACAAAGCCAACCAAGCTAACCAACTCAACTTTCTCTTCTGGAGTAGATTTACTTCTTTATTGTCTGAAACTTATTTATGTATGCTTTGCTTATTATTTCCAGGTTTGGCTCTTATAGAGCATGCTTAAGGACTTATTTTTTTTGTTAGGATTTGCTCTTTCGGATGCGGATTTTGGATATTGTGTTTGTTAACATCTTATGCTATATGTAATTGAATGTTTAAAACAAAAAAATGTCAAGCACTTGATTTTTTCCTTATGTTAAACTCTTGATATATCATTGATGTTAAGCCAAATTAGACATCTTCTGCTCTTAAAATAAAATACCACCAAAATGGAAGATGTTCTTACAATTTCTTACAAGCTCTTACAAGCATAGACCAACTTATGCCAATACATAATATTAGATAACAATACTAATTAACACAATTCCACACACAATAATGTTCTTCAAGCTTCAGATCTCCTCTACACATTCTTGTACTTCTTTCTCACACCTACTAACCACATTCTTCATTGCCTCCATCTCATTCCCAAACTTCTGATCATATGAACTCACCATAACTTCACAAGTTCTTGTATCCATTTGTAGTTCCCCAATCGTAGATTCATAAGCTTTCATTTCTCCTTTCATCTCTCCCACAATTTCTTTTAAATCATCAATTTCTTCCACCATTGATTCGTCTGTCCACTTAAATAAATGATACTTGTCCTACATAATAAACAAACATAATTCATTACTTCTCAACAGACATTTACGAAGAAGAAAGTGCAAGATTTTGAACATTACAAATTGAGAACCGAAAGGACAACAATGAAATAGTCTTCCTGGATTCTGAATGCTCCTTGAGGTTTTAATCTCTGAAGCTTCCCCACATCTACACATAGATGGGAATCCTCTTCCTCTTTCAAATCTTCCGTTCTTCCAGCCGCCTACATCACTTCGCTTTTGAATCTTCACCAATCATAATCACAACTCATAAATAAAGGAAAATACTTACCCGAAGACAATGATGATACTTTGTTGGATGAGGAAGACATTTTTTGTTGAGAACCAAAATCCCTAAATTATTCTATGAGGTTCTTCAACGAAGAAGAAAAAAGAAGAAGATGTCTAAAACGCCTGCGTTTTCTTCAAAGAAAATACGATGTCGTTTCCTTCTCTCAAAGACGACGTCGTTCTATTAAACCTAAGTTGACTCATCGACATGTTAGCATATTACCGACTAAACAAATAATTAACAGGCTACGTGTCGGTTCTGGGAATGTTTAAGCTTGTGTTAGTAACTTTGGGTTTGGCATTCAAATTATTAGTTCGTTGAGGTATCTTTAAGCATACTCATATTGTTCAGGTATGGAAAATGGAAGGGGTAGTGAGTACAGGTATGAATCGACTGTTTTTCTCTCGCCGGTCCCATGGTACTTACCTCTGGACAAAAATCACTTTTCGCTCGGTAGTTTCCGCTTAACAGCTCTTGGAAGATTCATAACCTAGAACATGGTAAAAATCACTTCGTAAATAACTTAGTCGATGGTGGAAGGTGAGAGATAATTTCTTCTTCTTTAAGATTCTCATTTTCTTGAGGTCAGATCCTAAATATTTGTTGTTCCATAGGAAAGAGATTTTCACGCCAATGTATTTCTTCTTGGCCCGGAAGCCAGAGTGAGCAGAGGAGAGATGCATTGCTCATCATAGATCGAGTGAAAGTTGACAACTTTCTCAATTTGCTTTTTATTTGCTCTCTTCATCTTCTTTTGTTGTATCTCTGTATTCACCAACTAAATGGAAAAATATACCCATATTCTTATTGTTATTTTCATTATTACTCTGTTCCACTTTGTTAGGAACTTCCCTTATCATTCTCAGTTGTATCTAGTTCAAATAGGACTTGTGTATAATGTAAATGATCATCATAAAATATACAACTTTCATGGTATCTTCTTCGATCTAATGGCAAATCAAAACACCACAATCGAGAGAGTTGTTGGAGTAACAAACATTAAATCTCACATCCCTCTTGTGTTCTTGATGAACACAACTATGAAGCATAGAGAGAATTGTTCTTGATGTATTGTTCGACTATTGATGTTCTCGCTCATGTCGACAACACTCCCACTTCTCCGGACGATGATGCGTGGCTGAAACGTGATGTAAGTGTCAAGCTTTGATTTTATAACACTATCATTGCGCAGCAGTTCAATGCTATGTTCAAAAAAGGTGGGATTGTTCGAGATGTCTGACTCCAAATCGAGAACCAGTTTCGAAATAACAAGGAGGCCCGAGCTATGCAGCTTGACACAGAGCTTCGTACGGAGGATATAGACGATCTCTCGATACAAGACTACTGCCAGCAGCTTAAATCCATTGCTTCTCCCATGGAAAATGTCGACGCCCCTGTCTCGGAAACAACTTCTGGTAATGTATATGTTAAATGGTCTTAATGAAAAGTTTGATTAAATGATTAATGTCATTAAGCATCAAAAGCCTTTTTTCGTTTGATGAGACCAAAAATATGTTAGAGATGAAATAGTATCGCTTGAAAAAGACTCACAAAGTCCTGGAATCACACAATGATCATCCTTCCTCTTCCACTGCTTTGGTTGTTGCCGCACCTCCATCTCAGCCTCATCAAATGTCGTTTTCCTCCAGAAAAAACATCAATCGAGGCAACCGTCATGGTAATAAAAACTGCCACCGCTACTACAACTACAACTACAATCAATGCCCTCCATACATCCCTCCTTACAACACGTGGTCTCAGCCACCGTTCTGGTACGGTCCCAGAAACAATTGGCCACATCAACCGATGTCGCCATGGCTGTCACAGCTGCAAACTCCATGGCAATATCAGTCACAGCCGCAAGGTCCGTACACGTCATACACCTTTGCTCAACGTTCAACCAATTCCCACATGAACAAAGCAAACATTGTTGAATCTTCTCTTTAGCCAACAAGAGATTTTACAGAAGTGTTCAACACCATGAAACTATTCGATCCTTCGAACAATGAATGGTTCATGGACTCTGGAGCCACAATTTACTTAGCTTTCTCGTCAGTTATCTTCCACTTTGTTTCTAATTTGAACAACGAAAATTATGTCATGGTAGGAAATGGTACAACCATTCCACCATTCCGATTCACTCCACTTGCTCGTCTTATTTACCTTCTCGGTCTCGTTTATTGAATCTCAAAAATGTGTTGGTTGCTCTGAATATTGTTAAAAATCTCATCTATGATTGTCGCTTTACAAAATATAATTGGTATTCAGTTGAGTTTGATCATTTTGATTTTTCTGTGACGGACCTTCAATCTCGTAGTACTCTTGTCCGCAGTGACAGTTCCAACGATCTCTATCTTGTGCCTCCCTATCTCAATAAAACAACGGTTCAAGTAGCGTTTATTTTTGAAACTTCATCTCTTTGCCATAAGCGTTTAGCTAACACTAATAATCAAACTCTTCACTCTCTTATTTCATAAATTGTTGTTTCTTGTTTGAAAGACGACTTACTTTCTTGTTGTACTGCTTGTCAGATAGAGAAACACTTGAAATTGCCTTTTCAATCTTCGATTACTCGAACTAATAAACCATTTGAACTTATTCATTCTGACGTTTGGGCATCACCGGTTCCAAGTCTTAGTGGCTGCCAGTTCTATGCGATTTTTCTTGATGACTTTTTACACTTTGTTTGGGTTTATCCTTTACGTAGGAAAAGTGATGTGTTCTCTAAATTCGTACACTTCACATCTTTAGTCAAAACTCAATTCAATCGAATATCAAGTCTTTTCAATGTGATAATGGGAGAGAATATGACAATGCCTTGTTTCATAATCATTTCAATTCTAATGGTATTACTTTCATGTTTTCTTGCCCCCATAAATCTCAACAAAATGTAAAATTTGAAAGAATGCTAAGAACTCTAAACGATGCTATTCAGACTATATTGTTCCAAGCCCATTTATCTCCACTTTGTTGGACCGAGACCCTTCATGCTTCGACCCATGTACTAAACATTTTACCTTCTTCTTTGATAGGTAACAAGACTCCGTACTCAATTCTTTTCGGTTATCACCCGACCTATCATCATCTTCGGGTTTTTGGTTGCTTTTGCTTCCCAAATATCAACAACTTCACAGCAAACAAACTCTCGGCTCGATCTACTCCTTGCTTGTTCCTCGGCTGTCCGCTCAATCATCGCGGATATATATGTCTTGATTTAAAAATAAATCGTATAATTATCTCAAGGTATGTCATCTTTGACGAACATACTTTTCCCAAGGCAGATAGAGAGAGTCTCAATCCTCATGCTTATCAAGTCTTGGAGCAGTACAATTTTCCTTCTCTCATTTTTTAGTCTATTCTTGAAGCTCCGGTCACTTCCTATCTGACGGCTCCTGCACCTGTACCGCCGACGTCATCATCATCATCTCCAATTCCTCAAATTCAGCCTCCTCTTCGTGTCTGTCAGGTTCCTCCTCCTCTTCCCAGAATGACTACTCGTAGTCAGGTGGGTATTCGTAAACCAAAGAAATTCTTCTCCCTATACACTTCTTCTGTGTCTAGAATTCCAACAAGCCACCAAAAAACTCTAGTTTATCCGAATTGAAACCCTACTATGATAGAAGAGCATGATGCTCAAATTAAAAATAAGACTTGTAGGCTTGTACCTAGACCTTTTGGAGCAAACGTGATTAATTCTCTTTGGTTGTTTAAGTATAAACATGATGCAAATGGTTCTCTTACTCGCTACAAGGTTGGGTTGGTGGCCAATAGGAAATCGCAACAGCCGAGAATTGACTATGAAGAGACCTTCAGCCCTATTGTAAAACGAGTGACTATTTGCACAATCATCTATGTTTCCTTGAGTCGGGATTGGTAGCTTCACCAATTAGACGTTAAAAATGTCTTCTTCATGATACTATTACGGAGACAATCTACATGCATCAACGACCAGCTTCATGGATAAGAGTAAGCCTCATCACATGTGCAAGTTAGACAAAGCTCTTTATGACTTAAAACAAGCACCGCGAGCATGGAATTCTCGGTTTGTCTCATTTTTCTCTCGGCTTGGGTTTTCATCCAGTAAATGTGACTCTTCTCTGTTTGTGTTACGACAGGGTGTTGATCTTGCATATCTACTTCTATATGTTGACGATATCATTCTAACGAGTTCATCGAGAGAGTTTGTGGCACACTTGATTTTGTAGCTCAAGACTGAGTTTCCTGTTACAGATATGGATCGATTGAGTTATTTATAAGGTGTCAAGGTATACTACAATTCGGCTAGAATATTGCTCTCCCAAAGGCAATACTCGCTCGACATCATCGCCAAAATAAGCATGTCCGAGTGCAAACCGGTCTTTACTCCTTTCGATGTCAACTCCAAGTTGTCTACCAATACCGGAGATCTGATCGATAATCTAACGGAGTATCGTAGCCACGTCGGAGCCTTGCAGTATCGTTCACTCGTCCGGAAATCACTTATGTGGTTCAACAAGTGTGCTTATTCATACACGATCCTTGTCAACACCACATGAATAATCTTTGCCGCATAATTTGTTACATAAAAGGTACTACGTCCCACGGCCTGCAAACGTTCAGATCAAACATCAATACTCTCATAGCCTACTCGGATGAAGATTGGGTGGGATGCCAGACACACGACGTTCTATTTCAGGGTACTGTGTCTATCTCGGGGACAACTTGATTTCTTGGTCCTCAAAGCGTCAACAGGCGGTTTCTCGCTCAAGTGTTGAGGCCGAATATAAAGGCATATCAAACACAGTGACCGAAACTTTCTTTCTACGAAACCTCTTGCTCGAGCTTCATTATCCACTCTGCACTACAACTCTTGTCTTCTATGATAACGTTAGCTCGGTATATTTGTTAAGAAACCCGGTTAAACATCAAAGGACGAAACACATAGAGATTGATCTTCACTTTGTTCGTGAGAAGGTGGCCATTGTACAAGTCAAAGTCTTACATGTTCCGTTGTCTCTTTAGGATGCATACATCTTCACCAAAGGTTTGCCAACGTCCTTGTTTACTGATTTTCGGACCAGTCTAACCATCCGCTCCGCCGATGCTTACACTGCGTGAGGATGAAAGAATATACTCGATATTCTTATTGTTATTTTCATTATACTCTGTTCCACTTAGTAAAGAACTTCTCTTATCCTTCTTAACTATATGTAGTTCAAATAGCATTTGTGTATAACGTAAATGATCATCGGAAAATATACAACTTTCACTAAAATGTCACATGTGTGATGTGCACTCTGTCACTGAATCACGTGAGTGCGCAAAAGATGTTGGAATGGAATCTTTCTTTTGCATTTTAGATCTCAGAGGCACTTTTTGTTGTCTTTCTGTCCTGATCCAAAAGTGGGACCACTTACGGTAGTGGACTTTGTTTTATTCCTCCATAGATCTAATTTATCAAATTTTCTCAAGAATTATTTTGTTTTAATGGATATTCAAATGAAATATGAAGAAAGTGTACAAATGTATGAATTTAAAAGACATATCGTTAAAGGAGGTATTTTGGGAGGAACGAAAGCAATTAACTCTCTTTTGAGAGAGCAAAATCTAAAATAGATTAGGAGAAGAAAAAGAACCAAGTAGTTTATTTCAACTCTCTAGTTTTGTCTTCCATGGCTATCTCCACTTCATGGTTTCTCTCTTTTGATAAAAAAATATTCCATTCATCGAATAAATTACTATAAGTCCGCTCATACATAATTGGAAAAATATACAAATTGATCATATCTAAGATTTTGAGACAAAATATGTCGAGCTGATCACTATCACTCACAAACTAGAGAAATAGTCAGCTTTTTAAACACTCCTCAAAGATTTTTAAAATGTACGTACTAAGTATCTTAATATTCTTCTTGACGTTTATCCCTCGAACACTGAACTCGCAGACCGATTGTATATTGTGTTACTCGTACTTTACTTTGTGATTATATCTTTGTACAAAAATTTTCTCCGAATTGGATAACCAACTTAGGGATCACTTTTTAATCAATGTGCGGTTGACAAAAACTAGAAACCTATCCGAAACAGCATAATAGTAGCCAACAAAGCATGTGTACTATGGATGTGGACGGAAAATAACTTTGGTTCATATAAATAATAAATTTGTAACGGACCGAATCCTCCAATGGAAGATAATGCTGAGGCTCATCAAAGCCCAATAAAATCTACATAAACTCTAAATACTATTATTATTTAAGGAGCCTCCATCATTTTTTTCCCATCAGAAAAGCTTACGACGTCGAATCTCTATAGAAATTTTGAGAGACTTGAGAGAACCGAAGAACTCATCATCAATCAGGGACACAAAACACGTCAACATCATTCACCCATCGAAATCTGACAGACGTAAGTCGGAAAAACCTTTGCCGTGTTGTTATTTTTCATATAAAATCTTCAATTGGCTCGATATCACTAACTGTATGGAATCATAAAACGCACAATATACCGTTGGTCTGTTGGAAATTCCTCGTCGATATGAAGCCATAACCACCAACGTCACTCTGATCAGCCACCTCACGCGCCAAAACGTGCCATAGAAAGATCCGCGCGTGAAACCAACTCACCGCTGCCGTTCGCCGGGGCCGCCGCCCCAGTCGTCGTTGCCAGAAAGCCGCCGTCAACGCCGACAAATTTTTCGGTAAGCTGCCATCGTCACCGGTACACCGGAGTCGGGTTGACTCGCCAGTGATTCGGTCAACTCGGACGAGTCAACTCGGTTGACCATTGACCGGGTCTACGAGTCGGATCTCCGGGTCGGGTTTTTGGGTCAACTTAGTGGGTTTGGGTCGGATCTATAATGTGGCTGCGTCTGTCCACGTGTCGTTCGCTGATTGGCCGACGTGTTGGATTGGTTGACTGTTGACTGGTTTGACTAGGTTGGCATAGTTGACCAGATTTGACCGTTGACCAGACGTTGACCGTTGACTTTGACCGAGTTTAACCGTTGACTTTCCCGTTGGTTTTGACCAATTGACCAGTTCGATCCGGTTTAACCCGTGGGGTCCACTTTTCTGTTCTAAGTCCGATTTTACCCGTTCTGGGGCTATTCCGATTCGAATTTCGTTCTGATTTCAGATTTAGATTATGATTGAGCATCCAAAATTCAGAGACCACACTTTTCTCCATTTTGCTAAGGTGAGGACTGTTTCTCAAACCACTCCTCCTGTGCTCGGTTTACTATTACTTCTAAGTTAGACTAGCACCGGAACATGATTGAGTCTTTAAGAATTGAGTCTGATTGGTCTTGTGTGAATTGATTCCTTTCATGTTAAATTAGAATTAGGATTAATAGATGATATTACCATTGGTTGTTTCGCATGATGATTGTAGTGTGTGTTATGGTTATAAAGTATGATGGATAGTAAGAGAAGACCTGACGTGGGGTACATATGAAGAATCCATGTATTCCCGGAGTCGTGTGTGCGAAAGGTGCGTGCGTTAAGTCGATCGATTTCCGTAGCTCTTAGATCGATAAAGCGTCCACTGGGCAATGTGTATAGGCACTTAACCTANGGGGGGGGGGGGAGGGGGTGCTGGCAGTCACTGAAGCTGTCTAGGACCAATTGTGTGCTTTCTCTGGGTACTTTAGGTGCCATGTTTGCTGCATGTTTTAGGACTAGTCTCTCGTGGTTGGAGCAGTAAGTACGAGTCAGCGGAGTTGCGTGTTTAGCATCCACCACCTTGCTGGGTGATTCCCCTGTTACTCACCCCTCTTGTCCCTCATTTCCTCCATTTTTGCCATTTTCTGGTGAGCTTGACGAGTAGTCGGAGTTGTTGGTTTCCATGGTGCTGTTTTGGGATCAACATGATTTTACTCGCATTTTTCTTTAGACATTAATTATTTTCGGTTTTCTTTTGGTTTAGACTATTAGTTGGATTTTGGACATTTATGAGATATATAATGATATTAAATTGATCCGTAATTAAATGTGTGGCTTGAAATTTAAATTAAGTGAAGTTGTTGCACGCCATTTTTGAAAGTTTGCGAACGGGTATTACAAAATTAATAAGTAATTAAGTCTCATAAGTTAAATTGACTGGTTTCTTAATATAACTTTTTTTTTGCATTCTTGAAACATGCATGTTTCACAAATTGCATAAATCTTCAGCAGAAAAAGTTTATCCACCTAACACTTTATGTAAAACACATTTTGCTGAACATGTTAACTTTGGGATTTGCGAAAATAGTACTTCTTGATATCAGTGTTTTATGAAGCTAACGTGATTTGGCGTCTGTGAATTACGTGTTAACGTGATTTTGCGTTGCTTAAACATTGTCCGTGTTTTATGAAGCTACATTAGACATGAGCGTAAATTGTAACAATTACATTGTGTGAAAAATGTATTATTTATGATAATTTTTAAAGATAAAGATTAATTAAATGAACCCTTGTAAAAATAATTTTATTTTTTTGGTTTTCAAAACAAATTATATATTTAGGTAATGTCTTGTGAGGAAAGAACTTTAAACAACTAAAAATGAAATGGTGCATTTTGAACTGACGATTTTGAATTCGATTAGACAATTTTTTCCGTTTACTTTTTTTGCTCTTTCTGACCAACCTCGCCGTATGTTGCGCCTGAGATTCTTTATCCTCGTCGTGGTGGTGACACTTTCTTGCTTCTCTTTCGTCACGATTGCAGTTATTTGCCCACGACGTTCATCTCTGTGAATCGTGAAGAAGTGAGTGTCTTTTATTGTTCCCACTTATATATATGAAAACCACCATTTTTCCTCCATCTTCTACATCAAATCTTTTCATTTTGCTTTCTGATCTCGTTTTCTCTTCAACAAATAGCCATGGCAAATGAAATTTGCCATCAATTTGATGAGTTGGAGTTGGGAATCGAAGACGAGCCCGTCGTGCTTCCGCCGGAGGCTGTGATGCAGGCGGCGGGAGAGAACCGCTTCGTGGTGACCAGGAGGCCCCTGATGCCACGGAGACAGAATATCTGAACCATTATCGCGCATCTACCAAGGCTTTGGGGTCTAGCAGGGATCGTTTACGGCCGGATCTTGGATGGTCGACGGTTCCAATTCATTTTCCCGTTTGAAGAATCGATGAACGCCGTCCTCCGCCGTGGTCCCTGGTCTTTCGCCGATCGAATGTTGATCATGGAAAGGTGGTATCCGCTCCTGAACCCTTTCGAACTGAACTTCATTCCTTTTTGGGTTCAAGTGCGTGGAATCCCGCTTCAATTTCTCAACTGGGAGGTGATCTCTCTGATTGGTAGAGAATTCGGTCAGCTTTTGCAGATCGATTACGACCCGATTGTCGCAGTACGGGTTGAGTTCATTAAAGTCCTAATCGATTGGGATGTGCGGCAACCGCTTAGGTTTCGACGCTACTTTCAGTTCCTACCGGGCGTGAATATGTTGCTCCATCTGACTTATGAACGGCTCTGAGGTGTTTGTGTTACTTGCGGTATGCTCACTCATGACTCGAGAGCTTGTCTTTTTCCTAATGGAGCCCCGCCACCAGACGATGAAGATGGTGATGATGTTGATCAACACAACCAGAATGGATTTGCTGGAGTTCATCTACTTCGCGGTAATGATGTTGCTCCCATTATATCGAGACTTAATCTACCATTGCAGAATGGATTTCACTAGGGTAGGTCACCTGTTTTGGCTCCTCCTCTTGATGTTTTACCATTGGCCATCATGGCTCCTGAACCGTTGCAAGTTGAGCTGCCTATTGTCCTGCGATCTCAGCCGCAAAGTCCCCTGAGAACAGAGCATACCCACAGTGACCGAGATGATATGGAAATGGATGATATTGTGGATTCTCGCAAGCGTAAGTTTGAGGAAGGGGAGTCCTCGATGGGATAGAGAAGGAAAAGATGTTGGAGCCTGGTGAAGGAAGCGGAACAGGTCGATACAATGTCAGGCCAATCGATCAATCTCCATAAATGTGCAATCACTTTTGGATCCAAAGTTACAACTCAAAACAAAACTAGGCTAAGACATATTCTTAATATCCATAATGATGGGGGCAATGGGAAATATTTAGGTCTTCCAGAATAGGTTGGTTGCAAGAAGAAAGATATCTTCAAATACATTGTTAAGAAGGTGTAGCAACGCATAAGTAAATGGACCACCAAATTCTTATCGGACGCGAGAAAGGAGATCCTAGTTAAAACAGTTGCTCTCGCTATGCTGGTGTACACCATGAACTGTTCTAAACTACCCAATAGTATATATGATGAAATCGAGACTGCCTTAGCCAAATTTTGGTGGATCAAAAGTCCGAACAAGCAAGGAATGCAATGGTTTTCATGGGAACGTTTAGACTTGCATAAAAATGAGGGAGGGCTAGGATTTCGTAATCTGGAGAATTTGAACTTAGCAATGCTTGACAAACAAGTCTGGAGAATATTACATCAACCACATAGTCTCATTGCAAGAGTTCTTAGAGCAAGATATCATTCAAATACCTCCATTTAAGATGCAAATAATGGCTCAAAATCGTCTTTTGTGTGGAGATCCCTCATGGAAGGACATGATTTACTTAAAAGGGGAATAAGAATCATAATTGGGAATGGCGAAAACTCTTCTGTTTGGGCGGACAATTGGTTACCCCTGGTACCACTGCAACCACCTGAACGTAGAATAGGAGCCACGACTTCGGTTTCCATAGTTTCAGAGTTACTCTTACTTGGCCAGATGAATTGGGACGTGGGAAAGATAAATGCACTTGTTGACCCCGTAGATGTCCCTGCAATTACTTCTCTCCGACTGAGCTCATTCCGGATGTTGATCTGGCAGGTTGGTCATATACAGATGTTGGCATATATACTTTTAAATCCGCTTACAAACTAGCTGCTAAAATCGGGGTCGCACCAGGGTTACATATCCCAGGTAATGTTGAGTTGAAAAGAAAGATATGATCAAGTTCCATTCCTCCTAAGCTTAAACATTTTCTATGGCGTACACTCTCTGCATCACTTAGTGGGATCTACTTTAAAGCAACGTCATATTTCGATGGATACGATTTGTAAAAGATGCTGGCAGGAGGAGGAGGACTATGATCATCTATTCTTTTCTTGCAGTTATGCAAAGGAAATTTGGCGTGGTGTCCAAGTCCTCAATCCATTGGTTACAAATTCACAAATGAGTTTTGAAAACAAACTCGCAACAATCATAATTGATCTTCTGAATGGTGCGCTGGCGATCTTTGCAAGGCAGCTCCCAATATGGATCCTATGGCGTATCTGGAAGAGTCAGAATTTGCTGGTGTACCAACAAAAGACGAGTACATGGGAAGGGGACTTGAGACTCGCCACACAAGATACATCATAAGTCTTAGACCTTTCAACTACGAGAGTATCTGTAGGTGCACAAAGTCATCGCATTAATCGGTGGAGGCCATCAGAGGCTGGTTTGGTGAAATGTAATTTTGATGCTGGTATGTCAAATCATCATCGAGGCAAGGCAGGCTGGGTAGTGCGGGATGCATAGGGTCTCTATGTGATAGCTGGACATGCGCAAGGATTTCTGTGTTCTGATGTCATAGAAGCGGAACTACATGCCTTGCTTATTTCTCTCCAACAACTCTAGTGTCGAGGTTTTTGACGTGTTGTTTTTGAAGGAGATAACATGGAGTTAGTCCAAATTCTAAAGGGCATGAAACGCTGTTTTATACACCATAATATCATCCGAGACATCAATGCCTGGAAAGCTAAGTTTGAAGAAGTCAGAGTATCCTGGATTCCTCGAGAGGCAAATAAAGTGGCGAATTGCCTAGCAAAATTACCTTTCAATGATTTTAATAACCGAGAATCTTTCTCCTATGTACCAAGATATATAACTTGGTTCCTCTCTGAGGACCTTTCTTAATAAAATATCATAGGATGCAGACAAAAACAACCAATTTTTTTAAAACCAGTTAGTTGGCCCGCATAATATGCGGACATTAAAATTTTGTAAATTTTAGATTTGATATGTAAAAGCTTTCGACTTTCAAAATTTTCAATTGATAAGATATTAGACCAAAGCGAGCTCGTGTGGATTGTTTTCCTTTGTTTTGATCTTTAAACTAAAACTCTCTTTGGTTTCGATTTATTTCAATATAATTAGATGTTTAAAAAATGATATCTTAAAATTTTCGAATTTTAAAATTTTAATAATGTGATTTTTATTTAGACAATACAAATTATTATATGAATTTTAAAATAAAGTAGTGCAAGTTCTATTTGACATATCCTGTAAGATATAAATATTTTACATATTTTAAAATTTGACCCCACAAAAAATATAATCCTAAATACTATATTACTTCATTTAACATATCTTGCGTAAGGTTGAATATTTTACAGATGTTGACATTTGACCCTGCTAGAAACTATAATATTAAATTTTAAATTGTTTTATTCATGACTACAAATTTCGATTCATTATTTAGTAAATTTATTTTCTGTATAGCTATCAAAAAATAGAAGATATGACACTTTATTAGTTCATAACTTCGTATGATTTTTTTTAGTTAATCCAAATATACAATATCTTAATAATTATTTAAATATAATATATTTATATAAAGTATGATTGATTTATTGAGTAATGTTAATTTATTTTATTTTGAGATATATTTCTATTATATCATATTTATAATTATATATATATATATATAATTTTTTGATTAAAAATCAAATATATCAGATATATTAAATAACTCATTAAGGATAACCATGATTTTTTAAGATAAATATTTTTTGAATATTTTCTTTATTAATTTCGTTATTTATTTATTATTTTCGTTTTTGTTTAACAAAAGTAAATTTATAAATAATCTTTTTTATTAATCAAATAGTTCATTAACCGCAACATAGTAATCAACCAGTCCAACTTTTAATTTGGTGCAAACTGACTTCATACTTAATATATTAGATATAAGATAACAAATTAATGGGTCGAAAACATTGTAGTCTGGTAATTGAGTCTCCAGAGCTAATCTTCAGTCACTAGGATTCGATCCTCCTCCACCACAAAGTGGAGGGAATATGTGGTCCTATCGGATCGATCTGTTGGGTTCCGTTTGCTTGTTAATCAAAAAAATTAATGGGCCATAATATAGGTGAAGTTTAGGGCCTTATTATATCGAAAGCAGGCCTAATAAGTAAGATACACCTGAAAACACACATATCCTCGTCGCAATTACCCGACAAAACTTCAAAATTCACTCGCTCTATACCGAGCACGGAAGCGCGTCTAACACACGCGAAAAATCACAGAAAGAGAGAGACATAGGGATGACTGCGTCTGGTTAAACCCTAATCACAGTGGTTTTGAGGTTTAATATCTGCTTCCTGGTTCTCTCTCTGTAGCTGCAGAGTTCGTTTGCCTTCACGGCGATTCCTTCTTCTCCAGCATGAAGAATCTGAAGCTTTTCTCGGAGATTTCTCAGACCATCCATTTACATTCAACCGAAGAAACTGTACGGTTCGCAGCTTATGACATCGACCAAAGTCGCTTGTTCTTCGCATCTTCTACTAATTTCATTTACGTTCTCCACCTTTCTTCCTTCCAAGTAAGTAAACCCAGAACCCATTTTTTTGGAGATTTCACTCTTTTTTTTGGTTGGTGTAAATCGAATGTCTTCTCCTTTGTTATGGTCTCTGTGTTTGATTTCGTTAGTCATTTATGTGTCAGAACGGAAGAGCTTGGGCAAAGAGTGGCTTGCCTGTGGAAGCTTGCAGTATTGATTTGGAGCCAGAAGATTTCATCACGGCTTTTGATTATCTAGCTGAGAAGGAGTCTCTACTAATTGGGACATCTCATGGGCTTCTGCTGTTGCATAATGTCGAGACCAATGTGACTGAACTAGTTGGAAATATACAAGGAGGTGTCAAGTGTGTGTCCCCTAGTCCTACTGGAGATCTTCTTGGATTGATCTCTGCTTCTGGCCAGTTGCTTGTTATGACTTACGATTGGGATTTGATGTACGAGCAGACGCTTCTAGAGATCCCTGAAGGTGTTTACCTACATAAGAACCCCTTCGTTTCTTGTCAAATTGATTGCACGATGGTTAAAATTATGTGTTCTAGTTGAAAATTATCCTCAACACCTACTTCTCTATTTGCTAAACATATGGATTTTATGCTGTTTCAGGTGAAGTAGATAATTCGGCGGGAAATTGTGAGGGAATGTCCATATCCTGGAGAGGCGATGGAAAGTATTTTGCGACTATGGGCGAGGTTTATGAATCTGGTTGTATGTATAAGAAGATGAAGATTTGGGAAAGTGATTCCGGCGCTTTGCAGTCTTCTTCAGAAACTAAAGATTTCATGAAGGGGATTCTTGAATGGATGCCTAGTGGGGCAAAAATTGCAGCTGTTTATAAGAGGAAGTCAGATGATGGCAGCCCATCAATTGCCTTCTTCGAGAGGAATGGACTCGAGAGGAGCTCATTTAGAATTGGTGGACCAGGAGATGCTGACGTATCATTTGAAACTCTGAAATGGAATTCTGCATCAGATCTTCTTGCGGGTGTTGTTAGTTATAAAACACATGATGCCATCAGGGTGTGGTTCTTTAGCAACAACCATTGGTACCTCAAACACGAGATTAGGTACCCAAGGGAAGCTGGGGTAATGGTCATGTGGGATCCAACAAAGCCACTGCAGTTAATATGTTGGACTCTGGCGGGGCAGGTTACGGTTTGCAATTTTATCTGGGTAACGGCTGTCATGGCAGACTCGACAGCCTTTGTTGTAGATAACTCGAGAATACTCGTGACACCACTATCTTTGTCCTTGATGCCACCTCCGATGTATTTGTTCAGCCTTAGTTTTTCTGCGGCTGTCAGAGATATAGCATATTACTCAAGGAACTCTAAGAACTGTCTGGCTGTGTTCTTGTCAGATGGAAACCTGTCGTTTATTGAGTTTCCTGTGCTTAGTACTTGGGAAGATCTCGAAGGTAGAAACTTCGATGTGGAAATTTCAGACTGTAAGTCAGCACTGGGTTCCTTTGTACATCTTATATGGTTGGATGTCCATTCACTTTTGTGCGTCTCTGCTCATGGTAATAGTCAAAACAAGTGTCTCTCTTCAGGTTCGTATGAAACAGAGCTTCATGGGTATTATTTACAAGAAGTAAAAGTTGTATGTTATGAGGATCATGTTCCTGATCAAGTGACATGCTCTGGTTTTGAGGCTAGCGTTACCCTCCAGAGACTTCTTGAATCACCGGTCATGGCTCTTGCCTGGAATCCTTGTAAGGGTGATTCAGCGTTTGTAGAGTTTGAGGGTGGGAAAGTGCTTGCCTATGCGGCAAGGTCAGGCATCATGGAAGCTCGTGTCAGTGATGATAGTGTTTGTTTTCCATCGACTTGCTCTGTGGTGAGGGTGGCACAGATTGATTCCGGGGGGTTTCTCAAACCCTTGATATGTGGGCTTGATGATATGGGTAGACTGTACATAAATGGGAAGAGCCTATGTAATAACTGCAGCAGTTTCTCATTTTATTCAGAGTTGGCCAATGAAGTGGTTACCCATCTGATTATTTTGACCAAACAGGATTTTCTCTTTATTGTCGATACCAAGGATGTACTGCAAGGAGATATAGCACTTGAAAACACGTATGTTGCCACTGATGGTAGAAGGCGGGACGGTAGAAAGCGGGACGAGGAAAATATGAGCTACGTAAATATTTGGGAAAGAAGCGCCAAAGTGATAGGAGTCCTCAATGGAGATGAAGCTGCTGTTATATTACAGACTATGCGGGGGAATCTTGAATGCATTTATCCCAGAAAGCTGGTCCTCTCTTCCATTACAAATGCACTAGCTCAGCAACGGTTCAAAGATGCATTAGACTTGGTTAGACGTCATAGAATCGACTTTAATGTTATTGTGGATCTATATGGGTGGCACGCATTTCTAGAATCAGCTGTAGAATTTGTTAAACAAGTAAACAGTTTGAACTACATTACAGAATTTGTTTGTGCCATGAAGAATGAAGATGTTACAGAAACGCTTTACAAAAATTTCTCCTTTCCCAAAAAGGGGGACAAGGTCGTCCAAGTGAAAGATCTTCGTGGTAACAAAGTATCAACAGTTCTACAGGCAATTAGGAAAGCCCTTGAAGAACAGGTACCAGAGAGTCCGTCAAGGGAGCTCTGTATTTTAACAACTCTTGCCCGAAGTGACCCACCAGCTATTGAGGAATCTCTTTTGAGGATAAAATCTGTTCGTGAAATGGAGTTGCTAAACGCTTCTGACGACTCAAGGAAAAAGTCTTCTCCATCGGCGGAAGAAGCCTTGAAACACCTTCTGTGGTTATTAGATTCTGAGGCTGTTTTTGAAGCTGCATTAGGTCTTTATGATCTGAACCTTGCAGCTATAGTGGCACTCAATTCCCAACGTGACCCAAAAGAGTTTCTACCTTATCTTCAGGAGCTGGAAACAATGTCTGAACCCCTGATGCATTTCAACATTGACATTAAATTGCAGCGTTTTGATAGTGCTCTTAAGAACATTGTATCAGCAGGGGATGGCCACTTTACCGATTGCATGAGCTTAATGAAGAAAAACCCTCAGCTTTTTCCACTAGGCCTCCAGCTAATTACTGACCCTGAAAAGAAACAAGTGGTTCTAGAAGCTTGGGCAGACAATCTCACTGATGAAAAGCGTTATGAGGACGCCGCTACTATGTACCTATGTTGCTGTAGACTGGAAAAGGCTTCAAAGGCATATCGTGAATGTGGTGATTGGAGTGGGGTACTCAGAGTAGGGGCTCTGATGAAATTAGGTGAAGATGAGATCTTGAAATTGGCGTACGAACTGTGCGAAGAGGTTAACGCTCTCGGGAAACCTGGGGAAGCAGCAAAAATAGCTCTTGAGTATTGTAAAGATATAAGCGGTGGAATAAGTTTGCTTATCAATGCGAGGGAATGGGAAGAGGCTTTAAGGGTTGCATATCTGCATACATCAGATGGTTTAGTTTCAGCGGTGAAGAATTCTGCTTTGGACTGTGCTAGTGGTCTAATGAATGAATTTAAAGAATCAATAGAGAAAGTAGGAAAATACTTGACTCGCTATTTAGCTGTTCGGCAGCGACGGTTGCTGCTAGCAGCAAAGCTCAAGTCCGAGGAACGGTCAGTTATTGATCTTGACGATGACACAGCTTCAGAAGCAAGTAGCAACCTGAGTGGAATGAGCGCCTACACTTTGGGGTACATTTTGACATTTGACTTATTTTTTCAGCTTTTTATCTATGTGGAAGTTTCCTTGGCTGACCTTAGATTCCATTTAGAATTTGAAACTAAAACACTGCTGAATTAGGGATTGAACCTTATCTAGAAACGGGAACTCATATTTGGGTTTCTGATGAATTCAATATGTTTTTGATCGTACTACCCTCCTTGTTTAATCAGCATCTGATTATATTCACATAGCTTCTAGCATTTATATATGTATTAGATATGTGATAAGGCATTAACGTTGAACCTGCTAGCTGAGAGCTGGTAACTCAAAAGGAGGGTGGGCATGTTCTGAAGTTTTTTGGGTTTTGGTTAAGCATGGCATAAGCTTTTTGACAGGTCTTTACATAAAAGTTCGCGGGCACTAGTTAAAGAATTATGAACTCTATGGGGAATCAAAGGCTCTATAGCATAGTTGTTTTACGGATTAAATAGAGAAAGAGTTCACCAGGTTTTAAACATCCATATTTTCAATGTGATTATTCCCAGGACAAGGAGAGGTTCCGCTGCTTCGGTCAGCTCAAGCAAAGCTACGAGCAAGGCAAGAGATTTGAGGCGTCAGAGAAAGAGCGGAAAGATCCGTGCTGGCAGGTATAGATATACATATCTTATTAAATGCGCGATTGGTTTTGCTGATGAGTAAAATTGTAAACGAATAAAAACTGGTGTGTAAATGCAGCGCTGGTGAGGAGATGGCGCTCGTTGAGCATTTGAAGGGTATGCATATGAACGAAGGAGGGAAACGAGAACTGAAGTCGCTGTTGATATGTTTGATAACTCTTGGTGAAAAGGAGTCTGCACAGAAGTTGCAACAAGCTGCGGAGAATTTCCAGGTCGCGCAAGTAGCAGCAGTAGAGCTAGCTGACGACACGGTGTCCAGCGAAAGCGTCGACGAAGAAGTTTACTCCTTTGAACGTTACGTCCAGAAGACGAGATCCACGGCAAGAGATTCTGATGACTTTAGCTGGATGCTTAAGGTCTTCATTAGCCCATAGGAAGAAGAAAAACTCTTATAATCCCTTTTTGACAGAATAAAACATATCAACACAACAAGCTTTGTCCGTTTTAAACATCAAACCCTTGGGGTTATCCTTTTGTCTCATCGTTCTTTTACCACTTCTTTTGCTGTAATTCGTTTCTTTTTGATGTTTTTGAGTTAGCAATTGCACATCTGCTGCAGCTTCAACCATAGCTATGGAATTAGCAATGTCGTTACTCCTTTTCGGTAATCAAGACTAGCTTCCAAAGTTGCCTTTTCCGAAGTGAATTCAAGGATTACTTTCTGCGGTAAGATGTTCCTTACACTTTCCACTGCCTAAATGATTCCAAGTAGGTCTGCTTTAAGTACGGAGGCAACAGAAGAGAATGATTTATGACCATGATATAAGCAGTTACCTTGGCAATCACGCATCATCAAGGTAGCACCATTGTTGGAATGATTGTAAACCATTCGTCTTGCATTTCAGAAAATCAGTGGATGGTTTGTGCCATCATGCTCTTGTCAAAAAGTGTCGTACAATCTTCAAAGGATCTTGATGGTTGCTCTGTTTTAATGGCTTTTCCAAATATCAGCTTCTTCAGCAGCCTCAGTAATAATTGTGGGACACATTTAGATATTTTCTTGAGGGATGAATCGTGGGCGAATCTAGTTTGAGACTTCAAGTCAAAAGAACTCGAGATGCTCTTCGAGAGCTTTAATGGTGAGACGAATTATGACTGGACTCGCAACTGCGAGCTACCTACGTACCCATTTAAGGGATCAAGCCATAACGTAGTTCAGTAACGAATTGTCTCGGAAACGATATCACTAGCGTAGACAACGAGCTCATAAGAACTTAGAGTGGTTAAACACGCTCTTAATCTCAGGTCTTAATGATCTGTACTCGGATTGTAACCCCCTCGCCGAATGATTCCAAATTGGTAAATTCCTCACGATCTGCGCAGAATTTACCTCGTCCCGATTAAGGTATCTGGATTTAATCAGGTATCAAGACGTGTTTGATCTGATATAGACATCATCGAAAACGATATGGTCTTCTCCTTTATATCTTGCAAACGCGCCTTCAATAAAGAATACCATAAGGTATTTTCTTGATTAAACGACCTCAGAAATATAGGATTTATCATTGATCGTTTCTCTTCTTTTTGTGTACGTGAACCTTCTTCACGAACTCCACTTGATAATGATGATTGATGAATAATTTCTCCTTTTTTGGTGTATGAATCATATGATTCCTAAGAGATAATAATGATTTGTTTTATTCTACCCTTTACATCAAAGTTTATCCCTTCTTACATGTTTGTTGCACTTGCCCAAAAACATGGCCTTGACTTCTTCTCTCTTAGGAACTGCCACCTCCTCCGTGTATATCTCCTTAGACATATGATTTGATTTAATCAAATCCTTTTCCCCAAGTTTCGATATTCATATTTTACTAAATAACCTCTTAAATGTACCAATAATTAGATATTGAGCCACATAATCAAATATGGTTATTTGGGCCAAACTAAATAAATAGTCTATCATTTAAGTTTAAGCGGTATCAAATTTAGTGTTAAATCCAACTCCAACAGTTGCCCCCAACATCTGGAGTGAGGTTTCGAGGTTTCAGATGCGAAATCAGATCTCGAATATTGATATCTACCTATCCAGCTATCGATAACTTCATATCTTATTTAGGTTCTAGCCTTGACGCATGAGGTGGCGTTTAAAATTTTTGCTTCATTTCGGTTTCAGACTTTGGTGCCAAGTATCTTTACTTTATAACTCGTTTGGGCTACCTTAAGATTGCCATATGTAAGTATGGGTTTTGTTGTCGAGGTTCTGATGCTCGAGGTTGAGGTTTCACTTGGCCTTTATGTTTGCCCGAGGCTACCTCAAAAACTGCTTGAGATTCCATCTCAAGGGATCGTTTGAGAGGTGAAGGCTCCAACAGGAATTTGGTTCCCTTGCATTTTTGTTTCAGCTGGTTATGGTTTACCTAAACATCCTTAGATGTGCCTTAAGATTCCAAAGATCTCCATGAAGGCTAGGACTTGCACGTCCGTTTTTTTAAATCTTGATTTGGATGTTAGGTCTTTTTGGACCTATAGGTAGATGTTAGGTTTCAGTGAACTCTTGAGCTTTAGGTTTCTCGGAACTTTTGAACGTTAGGTTTATGGGAACCTAAAATGAGCAATAGGGTTTCAAGACCTTTAATATTCCAGGTTCCTGGGAACCTTCGAGCGTTAGGTTTCTGGGAACCTGAAATAGATAGTAGGATTTTAAGACCTTTGATTCTCCAAGTCTTTTGTGAAGCTGAAATAAATGACAAGTCTTTAAGACCTTCAAGTGTCAGGTTTCTGAGAACTTGGAATGAATGATAGGTCTTTAAGACCATTAAGTATCAGGTTTCTAAGAACCTGGAATGGATTATAGGTTTTTAAGACCTCTGAGTATTAGGTTCCTGGGAACCTTCGTGCGTTAGGTTCTTGAAAACCGAAATTAGTCGGTCGAACTTTAAGACTTTAGGGTGTCAGGTTTCTCGGAACCCTTGGATTGTTAGGTTGTTGGTAACCTTTCAGTGTTAGGTTTTCGGGAACCTTTGAGCATTAGGGTTCTAGAACCTTTGATTTGTCAAGGTCTTGGGAACTTTTGATTTGCCAGATTTTCGGGAACCTGAAATAGATAATGGGACTCTAAGATCTTTATATATCAGGTTTCTAGGAACTTGAAATAGATAGGATTTTAGGACCATTAAGTATCAAGTTTTTGGGAACCTTTGAGCGTTAGGTTCCTGGAACCTTTTGAATGTCATGTCTCTGCATGATAGGGTTTAAAAACTTGATGAAATGTCGGGTGTCTCGGAACCTGCACTTCAGTGATGTATTTTAAGATCTTGTGAAGTATTTATGTTCCTTTGGACCTTAACTTTAATGATAGGATTTTAAGACCTTAAGTTCCAGGTTTCTGGAAACTTGGATTAGATGATAGGATTTTAAGACCCTTGATTGTATGTCAGGTTTCTCGGAACCTGAAATAGTTGTTAGGTTTTCAGGTTTCTGGGAACCTGAAACAACTGTTAGGATTTTAAGACCTCATGCATGTCAGGTTTCTGGGAACCTGAAACAACCGTTAGGATTTTAAGACCTCATGCATGCCAGGTTTCTGGGAACCTAAATTGGATGTAAGGATTTTAAGACCTTTAGTATCAGGTTTCTGGGAACCTGAATTAGTTGTAAGGATTTTAAGACCTTAAGTGTCAGGTTTCTGGGAACCTGGATTAGGTGGTAGGTCTCTTCGGATCTTTAAATGTCAGGTTTCTTGGAACCTGATTAGATGTTAGTTCTCTCCGAACCTTTAATATCAGGTTTATAGGAACCTAGATTAGATGCTAGGATTTTAAGACCTATGATTAAGCGTCAGGTCTCAGGGGACCTATGATTAAGTGCCAGGTTTCTGGAGACCTGAAATAGATGTTTTAACATCATGAAATCTTATAAAGTAAGTGATGTCTCGTAGTTTTCGATTTCCCGGTGGCGAAGGTCCTTCACCTTTGGTTGTTCATTCAGATGCGTACATCTCCTGAATGACATACAAAGTTATTTATTAGATGGGAGCTGAATTCATTATGCAGAGTTGCCTACGTACCCTGTTAAGGGATCAAGCCTAACATAGTTCGATTTTGGGAGGGCACTTAGTGGTAATACTTTTTGAGATTCATGGCATTCTATGATCGTATTTCTGGTACTCTGGTTTGTACTTTTACGAGTTTATAGACACCCGGACGTACCACATGGATGATCTGGTAGGGACCTTTCCAATTAGTACAGTTTTCCAACGCCCTGTTCTTTGGTGTTTTTGTATACTTTGCGTAATATGAAGTCATCTACTACAAAATTTCGTGGTTTAACGTTGGAATTGTTGTATCGTGTAATTGCTTGCTGATAGTTTTGGATACGAACCAATGCTTGTTCTTGACGTTCCTCGATCAAGCAAGGTTGTCTACTAATAGTTGGTCGTTGGCCTCTCGATTTGAGGCTTATAGGATTCGTTGGAGGCTCTCGACTGAGACTTTGGCGGGACAATAGCTTCTACCCATAGGTTAAACAGAAGGGAGTTTGCTTCGTAGCTTTCCTAGGGGTTGTGCGACATGCCCACAAGACTTCAAGTAGCTCTTCAAACCATGAATTTTTTTTTGGTACCCAAGCATTTTTTTAGTTTTGCTAAAATAGACTTATTAGCTGGCTTAGCTTGGCCATTTCCTTGAGGGTACTGAGGCATTTGAAGTTGTGAGACGTTTGTGAAATGTATGTTCCACGTCTCACTAAATTCCTGAACTCTTTGGATAGAAATTGCGATCCGTTATCAGTTAATTTCATAGGGATTCCATGACGACACATGATATCTCACCATAAAATTTTCGCTACTTTGGTTTCGGTTACATGTTTTAGAGCCTCAACTTCTGTCCATTCAGTAAAATAGTCAGTTAGGACTAGCAGGAAGCACAATTTTTGTTGCCCTTTTCCTGACGCAACTAGTGGCTTAACCAACGAATAAATTGGTATGGTGCATATATCGAAGATAGCTTTTCAGTTGGCTGGTGAATTATGGGTGCATGTCTTTGACACTTATCACATTGAGAGAAATATTTCTTGCAATATGCAATTATAGTTGGCTAGAAGTCCCCTTGTCTATTGATTCAGATGGCAAGGGCTCGACCTCCAGAATGGTTATCGTAGGAGCCCTCGTGTACTTTTGCCATTAGTTAGAGGGCACTGAGGCCATGAATGCATTTCAAGTAACGCCCTGATACGCTTTGTTTGTAAAGGTTGGAGTTAATTATACAATATCATGTGCTTAAGGCTNTGGGGGGGGGGGGGGGGGGGGCACCATTCCCTCCCGGATGTGTTGTATAATTGGTGATTTCCAGTTGCTCCTTCCAATGACTTGGTCACATAAAGGTATTAGAGGCTCCTGTGTTTCTTCAACCCCTGGGTCTGGGTTTTCTGAGGTGTCAGATTTTACNGGGATCGTGCCCCCCCTCCCCCCAAGGTTTCCAGAGGATCTGAGTTTGGGAGGCTCACGTCCTCTGGGGCACCAATCACGCTTACTTTTGGCTCAGTGAACTCGGACTGGCAGATTCTCTTATGCTTTGTTTAAGAGTGAAGTGCTCGGTTTCAATTTTAGGGAACCAGAAGGTGGTGTGAACCTGAGTGAGATATATGTCATGGTTAAGTGTCGATGCCACCATGGGGGTAAATTTCTATTTCTCTCACCATTTAGTTCACTTTGGACATAAGCCTTTATGGTGATGTCTGTGCGTCTTTTATCTATACCTTTTACATGTATTATTCGTTTTACGGGAGGGTCGGAGGTGGAGGCTAGTGCTGCTAGAGCGTTAGCCGAGGAGTGCTCACCTCGTGGGATTCTCGTTAGCTCAAATTTATCAATTTGTTTGGTGAGGCTTTGCACGACTTCGATGCATGCCCCCATTTATTCATCTCTTATTTCGTATTCGTGAATTTCGCATGCCACGAGTTGGGAATAACTGAAGGCACTAAACTCTTCGGATTCTAAGCCTTGATGCTAATTTTTGGTCTCTCTAGCTGAGGAGGTAATTCTTAGACCAATTCTGGATCCTTGCTTTGAAGAATCTCCATCTACGTGGAGTGTTTATTTGAGGTTATTGAGTTTGTGTCCACGTATTTGGTGGATAGCTCGATGAAGAAGTTAGTGAGGACCTCAGTTTTGGAAACAATTCGGGGATGATATTCTATATCTTATTCACCGATCTCAATGGCCCACTGTACGAGGCTTCTGGAATGGTTGGGACTGTGAATGTACGTAATGACTGGAAAGTCGTTACTATGATCAAGTGCGATTGAAAATATGGACGGAGCTTTCGAGTCGCAGTTACCACTGCTAAGGCTAATTTCTCCATGGTAGGGTATGTCATTTTATGTCTATAAGTCTCTTGCTCATAGAATAGACATGTATATGTTCGTTTTTTTCTTTTCGCAGAAATACGCCGCAAACTGCAGCTGGGGAAACAACAACGTAAAGGTACAATGGTTCCCTTTCTTATGGTTTAGACAGTATAGGGGGTTCCGATAGATAAGCACTTAGTTGCCTGAAAGCGTCCTCGCATTACTCATCCCATTAGAATTTTTTTTTGTCTTTAAGAGTTTATAGAATGGGAGGCACTTGTCCGTAGATCTTGAGATGAAATGATTCAAGGCTGCGATTTGTATAGTTAATCATTGCACCTCCCTGATAGTCTTAGGGGACGATACTTCCATGAAGGTTGTTATCTATTTCGGGTTGGCTTCGATACCTTGCTCGGTCATCATATAGCCTAGGAATTCTTCTGAGGCCATCCCCAAAAGTGAATTCCCCCTGTTACTAATGTGAGGTAACGGGAAGTTGTCTTTGAGACATGCTTTGTTCAGGCTAGTAAAATTGATGCATATTCTCCACTTCTCGTTTTTCTTTTTTATTACAACGGGGTTAGAGAGATAATCAGGATAATGGACCTCCCGAATTGAGCCTGCTTTGATCAGTCGGTCGAATTCATCGTTGACTACTGGGGCCTTTTCGTGGTCAAGCTTCTAACGTTTCTATTTGAAGGGCCTAAACGTGGGATCCACGTTGAGCTTGTGGGTAGTCACATTCGGGTCGATGTCTTTCATATCACTGTTGGACCATGCAAAGGCACCAACATTGTTTCGGAGGAAGCCTATAAGTGCTTCCCTGGTTTCGACAGGTAGTTTGAAGTCGATGCCTACACACCATTCGGAGTGGTAGTCATTGATACAAACTTGCTCACTAAGGGTCTTTGGTAGACTTCACGTTGCCTGCTGTATTGCATGTATTTCTTGAATTTATAGTTGATCTCGAGGATTTGGAAACCACCCATATAACAGATTCTCGAAAACTTATGGCTTCCTCAGTCATATGCTCTGTCGTATTAGATTTATTGGCTAGTCCCCCATTCTCATTGTTTGACTCCAAGGAATCCTTGATGTCATTTACCAAGGGACGAGGCTCTGTAGCTAGAGTTTCGAAGTCTTCTTCAATTTTGAGAGGGTCGATAGGCTTAGTGTCTACAAAGCTAAGACTTAAGAGAGCACATACATCCGTTTTAGTTTTGAGGTACCAAAACATTATATGTACCTTAGTGACCTCTGTCGATTCATGTTCATGTACCGAAGGGCAGTTATCTCAGAGCTAAGTAGGACCTCGCGTTTCTTGGCGACAGGTACCTTGTCTCATAATTTGATAAAGTGTTCTGCTTTGTTGTGATGGAAGCAATACTTGCTCAGGTCGAATGGTCAACACTTGAGTTTTGCAAGCTCGTAATAGGGCGAGGGCTTGAAGTACCTTCGGGCGGTACTTGCTTATGAGGCGATATGTACGAGCCCAAAAAGGGGCAACAAGGTGCCGAGAGAAGCCTAAGGGATCTGAAAGTTGCTCGGTAGATGGAAATCTGGGAGAAAAAGCTGCCTAGGAACCAAAGAGTCGTTCAGGTAGGAGGATCTTGGGAGCAAAAAACATTCAGGAGACATGAGGAGCGAATGCGAGATGAACCTGTGAGCTAAAGCCGCCCAAGGAACCTAAAAGTTTTTTAAGTGAAAGAAACCTGGGAGCTGATAAGCTATCCAAGAGAGCTAATAAGCTATCCAAGAGATCTTAGGGTTGTTCAAACGAAAGGAACTTAAGAGCTGACAAGCTGCCCAGGGGGCCTGAAGGTTGTTCAAGTGAAAGGAGCCTAGGAGCCGACAAGCTGCCTAGAGGACCTGAAGGTCGTTCAAGCGAAAGGAGCCTGTGTGCTGACAAGCTGCCCAGGAGACCTAAAAGGTTGCTAATGCAGAAGGAACCTAGGAGCAAAAGCTGCCCAAAGACCCTGAAAATTATTCAAGCCAAAAGAACCTAAAGAGCTAACAAGCTACTGATGAGATCTGAAAGCTACTCAAGAGGCAGAAACCTAAGAACGAAGGTTGCCCAAGAAACCTGAAATTTATTCAAGCCAGAGGAACATGGGAGCTGACGAGCTATCCAGGAGCCCTAAAGGCTGCTCAGGTGGCAGGAACCTGGGAGTGAGAACTGCCCAAGGAACCTAAATTTATTCAAGCGGGAAGAACTTCAGAGGTGTTGAGCTCAAAGGTTTTTTTTACAAATTTGAGCCACGTGATCTCTTCAAACGGAGCAACATGAATTTTCGTGGTAAATCTTCGTTTGAGAATTCGTTCTTCTCGTTTCAACGCGCTTTTTTTTTTACGGATGCATCTCCGGTCACCTTCCGTGAAGAGACATCTCCAGGATTAATCTTCAGCAAAGGTGTTAGGGATTCATTGAATCTTCTTCACAGACGGCGCCAAAATGTGGGACCTAAATCTCACATTTATATTTGTATTTGGATTTTTCTTGAGGGATGATGATGCAATATGGACTGAGCGTGAAGCTGAGTGAGAGTGATGAAGAACTAGAAGATGGAGAGGAGCTTAAATTGGCGAATTCAGATCAGACCACGTTAGACCAAGATCCAATCATTCTATCTACTGGTCCAATTACAAGATCTCAAACCAAGAAGCTCTGAAATCAAATTTCTACATTGGTTTACTCTGAACCAAGTTCTAAATCAATTCAGAAAGTAAAAGAAGATTCGACAAGGCTGATTAATTATTCGGTTTTCCACATTGGTTTTTAGACTTAGATTTTAATTGATTCTGGTATTATTTTGAGTTTGATATTTTCAACAATTGGTTTTATTTTTGGTTTAGTTTTTCGCAAACCCTAGGGAAATTAATCTACTTATACTTTGTATTTTGCAGACTTTTATTCATTCACGTTTTATGCAAAAATATTTCTCTTCACAAAGCTGTGAATCTCTGTTCATCTTTGAACAAACTGATTGCGAAAGAGTTAATTCTCTAAGAGTCTTCTTGTTTAAGATCAATCAAAGAGTTAATTCTCTAGCTCTTAAACACCTTATCCAAACACATACCCATCGAAATCTGTCACCAAATTCTCGCAGAAAACCCATCATAAACATATTTGAATTTTTGATTTCTTTTTTCAGAAAGATCAAGGGACTAAAATCTCCCAAAAGCTCAAGGGTCTAAGAAACTCCCTTCTAAGATTGCATCAAGTGGTATCAGAGCAATCTGAATAAGAGATCACGGGTTTTTCTTCTTCTCTCTCTACGATTTTCAATTCTGTTTTTGGGGAAATACCTATTTCGATATTTTTCATCACTTTTGTTCATCTCTTTTCTCTCTATCTATAAACTGCAAAAGGGCCAACCGGTTTAATAGAAACTCAAAAACAAAATCACATAAAGCTGAGGAGAAATCCAGCTCTGGTGGTAAATGCTTTTGCAAAAAAAAAATCTTGCAATATGTCTATCTTCCCTTTTCTTTTGGGGTGGGAAATTTAGTTCTTAAGCTTGATTTTATTTGTTCTCTGCTGAACCTGGGATTCAAGAAAAATCAGAACAGAAAACACAAAAAATTGTGTGAAACACTGAGGGATTGTGAGGCTTCGACTATATTTTTCTTGTGTTAACTCGTTGTTTAAGTACTTTCTCTAGGAAACCATGTCTAAAAATGAATCAGATCCTGCAATTCCTGTTAATCTTAACAAATTGCATATGGAGGCTTTAGTTTCTGAAATTGTTAAGAGGCTGAAATCTAGTGAACTAATCAATACTTCTAACGTTGATCAAAGTGAACGTGATTTGCAGGAACATGCCAGGAGATATGCTTAGGAAAAACGTGAGGGAAAAAGAGTTGTTGGCACCAAAATTGCTAGAACTAGTGTGTATGATGATTCATCATCTGAAGGAGACACTGACATGTCTAAATCTGTGAGGGATATCTCGCCAATATACCAGGCGAGCTCAAAGACGTGCCCCTGATGATGATCTTGGCAATCTCAAACTTTGAATTCCAACTTTCAATGGAGAGGATGATCCTGATGCTTATTTAGACTGGGAAAAGAAGATGGAATCGATCTTTGATGTTCAGAACTATTCAGAACCAAGGAAGGTGAGGCTCGCTGCAACTATATTCACCGGGTATGCTTTGCATTAGTGGGATCAAATCGTGACCACCAGGAGGAGAACAGGCGAAGCACAAGTCTCTTCGTGGTTTGAGCTCAGAACTCTCATGAAACGTCGTTTTGTGCCCAACCACTACAACAAGTAAATCCATCAGAAAATCAAAAGGCTTTCACAAGGATTAAATAGGGTTGATGACTATTATCAAGAGATGGAAACTCTCATGATAAGACCTAGAGTTGATGAGGATATGAATGCCACAATGGCTCGATTTCAGGCTGGTTTGAATCGTGAAATTCAAGACAGCTTGGAGATGCATGATTATGGCGACATTTATGAGCTGCTCCATAAGGCAAATCTCATTGAACATCGGCTGAAACGCAAGGCATCACAAAGGAATTACCCCAACAACTATAGATCGCCCAAAGAAGACAAGTCATTCGTCAAATCAAGGGAGGAAACGAGAAGCAACTTGCAAGGGGACAAAGGAAAAGCACCTGTTGGTCGTTCCAGAGATGTGAAGTGCTTCAAATGCCAAGGAAAGATTTCCAAAAGAAAGAAAGTCCAAGCTGAACAAGCAGAAAAATGGTCAATTCAAAGTGCTAGAACGCATCAACAATAATGCCTACAAGATAGATCTTCAAGGTAAGTATACAGTGAGCTCTACTTTCAATGTTGCTGACTTGATTTCTTTCCCTGTAGGGAATGAAGATTTGAGGGAAAATCCTTTTAAAGGATGAGGGAATGATGCAATATGGACTGAGCATGGAGCTTAAGTGGAGCTGAGTGAGAGTGATGAAGAACTAGAAGATGGAGAGGAGCTTAAATTGGTGAATTCAGATCAGACCACGTTAGACCAAGATCTAATCATTCTATCTACTGGTCCAATTACAAGATCCCAAACAAAGAAGCTCCAAAATCAAATTTCTGCATTGGTTTACTCTGAACCAAGTTCGAAATCAATTCAGAAAGTAAAAGAAGATTCGACAAGGCTGATTAATTATTCGGTTTTCCACATTGGTTTTTAGACTTAGATTTTAATTGATTTTGGTATTATTTTGAGTTTGATATTTTCAACAATTGGTTTTATTTTTGGTTTAGTTTTTCGCAAACCCTAGGGAAATTAATCTACTTATACTTTGTATTTTGCAGACTTTTATTCATTCACGTTTTATTAAAAAATCTTTCTCTTCATAAAGTTGTGAATCTCTGTTCATCTTTGAACAAACTGATTGCTAAAGAGTTAATTCTCTAAGAGCCTTCCTGTTTAAGATCAATCAAAGAGTTAGTTATCTAGATCTTAAACATCCTATCCAAACACATACCCATCAAAATCTGTCACCAAATTCTCGCAGAAAACCCATCATAAACAGATCTGAATTTTCAATTTCTTTGTTCAGAAAGATCAAAGGACTTAAAACCTTCCAAAAGCTCAAGGGACTAAGAACCTCCCTTCTAAGATTACATCAGATGAATCGTGGGCGAATTCCGTTTGAGACTTCAGGTGAAAAAAACTCGAGATGCCCTTTGAGAGCTTTAATGGTGAGACGAATTGTGGCTGGACTCAGAACTGCAGCTGCCTACGTGCCCATTTGAGGGATATTATTAGCGTAGACAACAAGCTTATAAGAACTCAGAGCTGTTAAATACGCTCTTGATCTCAGGTCTTAATGATCTGTAATCGGATTGTAACCCGCTCGCCGAATGATTCCAAATTGGTAAAGTCCTCGTGATCTGCACAAAATTTTCCTAGTTCCGATTAAGGTACCTAAGTTTAATCAGGTATCACGACGTGTTTGATTTGATATATACATCATCGAAAACGATCTGGTTTTCTCCCTTATATCTCGCAAACGCTCTTCCAATAAAGAATACCATAAGGTATTTTCTTGATTAAACGGCCTCAGAAATATAGGCTTTATCATTGATCGTTTCTCTTTTTCTTGTGGACTTGAACCTTCTTCACGAACACCACTTGATAATGATGATTGATGAATAATTTCTCCTTTTTTGGTGTATGAATTATGTGATTCCTGAGAAGAGATAATAATGATTTGTTTTATCCTCCCCCTTTACATAAAATCTTCTCCCTTCTTATATGTTTGTTGCACTTGCCCAAAAAATGTAGCCTTGACTTCCTCCCTCTTAGGAACTGCCACCTCCTCCGTGTATATCTCCTTAGAGATATGATTTGACTTAATCAAATCCTTTTCCCCAAGTTCCGATATTCATATTTTACTAAATAACCTCTTAAATGTACCAATTAGATATTGAACCACATAATCAAACATGGTTATTTATGCCAAACTAAATAAAGTAGTCTATCGTTTAAGTTTAAGCGGTATCAGATTTAGTTTTAAATCCAGCTCCAACAATAATAATCGATAAAACCGGAGATGGCTGGTAGAACAATTTGTTAGAGCTCGCCATTGCAATCTGTCTAGGACTATCAAATCCTCAGCTAATACTTATCGCTTAAAATATTTGATCTTGAGTGATGTTAGCAGTTTCCAGATATTGGACCAAATGTTTCTTTCCACTGACAGCAATTTAACTTGTGGACTCATCATAGCTTCCCATAATCTATAGCCACTTCCCATATTCTATAGCCACTCTAAGAAGAATATGCTCATGTATTTGTATAAGCACACACATATGAATCAACGAGATGTTTTCATACGTAAGAAGATAATCGTCGCATCTGTTTCATTAAATGTATGTCTGATCATTTCTTCATTCCAGTTGCCCCTTCACGGGTAACAAAAGGGATTGTCGCTATAGCTTATTTCCTTAATTTTGTTGTTTTTGATTTACAAGTTTTAACTGATTTATAAATTTCAACTTTTTAAAGTTCATAGATAACATGGTGAAATTCCCCTTTGGTGGTGTTTTTCTGAGTTTTTACGACATTCAGTCGTCAATTACCTTGTTTTTCTACGGTTACCTTCTTCAGAAGTGGGAAAACGTGGATTTTAAGGGAGTTTTAACCTCAAAACTTATCATTTTTTTGCATCTTTCTGATTGTTTTTTCTTCTTTCATCACTACTCTCTTGTTCAAGGAATCAAGTTTGATGGACCCTGATGTTGAGAAGGCCTTAGAAGCAATTTCGTTGGCCAAAGAGGACATTCCTTTTGATATGTCGGATCTCCCTGAGCTTTACTCGTGTGAGCGTAATGTCCTGAGTATTATTGGTTGAACGCTTAACCCTCCTTTCCAACCAATAGAAGATCTCATTCTTGATATGCCGAGAAAATTTCGTGTGCATAATTGGATTAGAGGTGTTGCACTTAGTAAAGACCGTTTTCAATTCATTTTCAACTACAAAGAAGATACGGACGAGGTACTTAAGAAGGGGGCTTGGACTTTCAACGATTAGTCACTTGTGATGGATCAATGGTATGAATCTCCATCGGAAGACTATTTGCAATTTATGCCAGTATGGGTGCAAATCCAAAACATTCTCGTCAACTACTACACCAAAGAATCTATCACACTATTGGGCAAATTCATCGGGAAAAAGGAAGAGGTTGCTTTTGACCCATCCCGAAGCCAAATAAAATAAGACTATATACGAGTTAAATTGTCATTTGATGTTACCAAACCATTTTATCGTTCCAGAGATGTGAACTTTCGTGATGGTGAAATGGTGAAACTGCTCTTTGATTTCGAGAGAGAGTCCGGAAGCAGTGTTAGAACTGCCAAAGGCTGACCCATGCTAAAGAAAAATGTCATCTGCTTCATCAAGACCAGCAATGTGCTACATGCTTGAAAAAAACATAGCTCATTGAAGACTAATGATCATGTTCTCACAACTCATGTTGATAAAGGGAAGGGAAGAGTTTTTGATTTTGAAAAACAGAGAAAGTTGTGAGTCCGAGAAACACGTAACCGAAGCTGATGGGAGAAGCTATTGGGGCGTCACGTACCTGCAGAAGCTCTAATGATGAGTTATTGGATTATTGCAAGACATCGTTGATGATCCCTTAAGGTCGATCTGAGAGTAGTTCTACGGTCTTCAAAACTACTTCTTTGGAAGCTAGCTCATTTGGTATTGCTCTCATGCATGTCCGAGGATGTCGCAGACCGTCTCAGACTAAACGACAAGCTTATGGCCGCAAAGCTACACCTGGTTTGGCTTCTCTCTCCAATGAAATTAACAAAAACAATGTCTCAAACTCAGTGAAGTTTAAGGTGAAGAATACATACAAGAGAAAAGTTGTGACTGAGATTGTTTCGCCTATCAAAGCTACAAAGCAACAATCAATGGAGGATGTTCTGTAGGAGGAATGACTGAATCCATTATGAAGCTTGTGAGCTGGAACTGTTAGGCCATGGGGCAGGACTTGACAGTTCAACGACTCATGGAGATACGTAAATTGTATTCTCCTGAGATATTTTTCCTTATGGAATCAAAAAATAAAAAAGATGTTGTAGTAGATTTGCAGTTGTGGCTGGGTTATGATAATGTTTTTATGGTTGATTCGGATGGTTTAAATGGTGGATTAGCGATTCTCTGGAAGAAAAATGTTGGACTGGACTTCAAGTTTGTAAATAAGAATGTTCTTGATGCTTTCGTACAGTTTGATGGTTTTACTTTCTCCTTTTCTTGTAATATATGGTGCACCGGAGTCGGGTATAAGGCATTTAGTTTGGGAAAGTCTGTTGAGAATTAATGTAAACAGAAAAGGAGAATGGTGTTTTTAGGAGATTTCAATGAAATTCTCCACAGTGGCGAGAAGCTGGGAGGTCCAAGACGAAGCGATTCTTATTTTAAACAATTTGCAGATTTGCTCGATATCTGCAATATGGCTGAGTTGCCAAGTAGTTGTAATAGCTACACATGGGCTGTCATGAGAAACAAACATTGTATTTAATACAAGCTCGATCAAGCTTTTGGTAATAAACTTTGGCTGGAGAAGTTTCCGAAGGCAAATCAAGTTTTTTTGGATCCTATTAGGTTCGATCACGGACCTGTCTTGCTACGTTTGTTTGAGGAAATATATGTTTAGGGGTCATTTCCACTTTGACCAGAGCTAGATCGACAAGCAGGGAGTTCGTGAGGCGATTTGTCGAGCCTGAAACCAAGGTCATTGAATCAGGAAAAAGATGTTTTAAGCAGAATTCATGATTGTCGAAAAGAATCTCAGCGTCTGGAAGAAGCAGGATGTCAAAAACTCGCAAACTCGGATACAACATCACAAAGCGAGCATTGAGGTTGAGCTCACATCCTTGTATCCATATTTCGAAAACCTCTTGTATGTAAAACGCGAGCTTGGCCTGACATATCTAAAGGAAGAGAGGTATTGGAAAAAGCAAAGTCGCTGACAATGATTAAAGATGAGTGATAAAAATTCTAAGTTTTTCCACTCCTTCGTTAAGGATGACCGATCACACAAAGTAATTGAGCAACTCACAGATGAATTCAACATTTCACATACTTCTGAAATAGCTAAAGCAAAGACTTTCAAGGCCTTTTCAAGTCATCTTCCCCCTTAGAGTTTTCTGCTTTATTCACAGACTTTCAGAGTAGAGTTTCACCGCAAATGAATGATACATTGCTGCTAAAGTCACCCACATGCCGATGTTCGGCAAGCGGTCTTTTCGATCAACCCATCTAGCACTCCTGGTTTTGATGGAATGAATGGCTAGTTCTTCCAAAGATATTGGGGCATCATTGGCTCTAAGGTCACTGATGAGGTACTCGATTTCTTCAATTCGCGTATATTTCCTTCCTATTTGAATTGCACGCTAATTTGGTTGATACTGAATAAGGATTCAACGGCTTTAATGAGTGATCTTCGTCCCATCAGCTTGTGCTCTTTCCTTTATAAGATAATATCGAAGTTGTTGGTGATGCGGTTAAAGCCTTATCTACCAACCATTATTTCTCCAACTCAATCGACTTTTGTGGAGAAGCGTTCAATTTCTCATAATGTTTTAATTAAACACGAGCTTATTCACAGCTTGCGTACTCATGAAAGCATCTCGAAGAATGATATGGAAATTAAAACCTACATCTCTAAAGCCTATGATAGGATAGATTGGGGATATCTTGAGTTTTTGTTATCGGTCCTGGGTTTCAATCAATGATGGATCTCTTTGGTGATGTTCTGTATAAGATGAGTTCACTATTCTGTTTTACTCATTGGCCAGAGGCATTCGTCATTTATTCCAGAGCGCGGTTTACGTCAAGGTGACCCCTAGTCACCCTTGTTATATGTCTTGTGTATTGAGGGCCTTATTTCACCTTCTCAACAAGGCAGAGAGTAATGGCTTATTAAAAAGGATTCAATTCTATATGATGGGACCGATGGTTCACAACTTATTGTTCGTCGATGATAGTCTTTTACATGTCAAGCTACTGAAGTGCAATGTGAGGTTCTACTTCCAATTCTGAAATCTTACGAGATTATCAATCTGGCAAAATCATCTATCACTTTTGGATCCAAGATTGGTGTGGACTTAAAACTTCGACAACAACAGAAGATGGGTATTCATGATGAGGGTGGAACCAGATCTTACATGGGCCTTCCCGAATCTTTTATTGGTTCAAAGGTTCAGATTGTTGGATTACATTCAGCAAAAACTCAAGTCGCGTTTGTCAGGATGGTTTGCAAAAACCTTATCACTTGGGGAAAAGAAACCCTAATCAAATCAGTGGTTATGTCAATGTTGGTGTATGTGATGTCTTGCATTCTTCTGCCTCAAACTACCTGTGTGAATATTACTAGTGCGATATCTAGTTTATGGTGGAATGCAACTGCAGACAAATGAAAAATTCATTGGCTTAGCTGGCATGAGATGTGTTTTCCTAAGAAAGATGATGGGATGGGCTTCTGGGATATTGAAATCTTCAATCAAGCTCCTTTGGAAAAAAGAACTTGGAGAGCTTTACATGATATGAATTTTTACACGTGTTTTAAAAATTTGCTACTATGAGAACTCTGATGTTTTGTCTGCATGAGTTGGATGTCGACCTTCCTTTGCGTGGAGGAGCCTCTTCCATGGATGAGAGCTCCTGTGCAAGGGTCTACGACGCATGGTGGGTGATGGGAAATCCACTTGGGTATAGTTGGATCCTTGGTTGTTTGATGAATCCATGCGTCAACCTCTCATCAAACCTCGAACAGCAATCTGAACTTGAGAGTATGTGACCTCATCATTCCCAATTCTAATTCTTGAAATAGAGAAAAGTTGGAGGAAATGTTTTTTCCTAAAGATATTAGGCGTATTCTTCGAATGAAACCTTTGCTTCACCAGTCTGATTATTCGATATAGATGCATAACCAGAGTGGGACTTATTTGGTTAAATCTGGCAATTAGCTCAACTACTGACTTAAGAAAGATGATGTTATGAAGGTAGCTGAAGCAAAACCCTCTATTAATCCATTAAAAGAGAGTATCTGGCAGCTCAAACATCTCTGAAGATCAAAATCTTCTTGTGGAAGGCACATAGTCAAGCACTTCCTGCTGCCGATGCATTACATCATCGTGGCATCAACCTTGATACTCGTTTTCCTTTGTGTGGGGTTGAGCGTGAAATAGTGAATCACATATTCTTTGCTGATGCAAAAGCTAGACAGACTTGGATGCTGAGCTCTTTTCCTCTTCTGGTTATTGGCTTCCATTCTCACTCTAATTATGAGAATTCCAGTTATCTCCTCCAAACATATAGGAACTTGTTTATCCATGTCGAGATTCGTCGTCTTTTCCCATGGATATTATGGATTCTTTGGAAGAACAGTAACAAATTTATGTTTAAAGGTATTAAATTCTCTTAACTTGAATTTGTTCACAAAATCAATGAGGATTCCTTGGAATGGTTTACAGCGCAAGAGGCAGAGACAATTTCTGCGCACAGTCCTGAAGCCACATCATCTCGCACTAAAATTTCATGGACTCCTACTGCGGAAGATTGGATTAAATGCAATGTTGGTGTGTCGTGGTCGAAGAAGAAATGAATGTGTTGCAGCTCTAGGATTATCAGAAATCATATAGGCGTTGTTTTGCTACATAGTCGCACGTCTTTTAGTTTCGTCGACACCCTTGTCGATGCGAAACACAATAGTTTTTGTGGGCTATTGAATGTATGAAACATCATAGGATGAAACGGTTGAAGCTAAATAATTGGTATGCAGAATTACTCGACCACCGAATTGGAAAGCTTTTAAAAGCTTTACCTTTGAACTGCTCCACGCTCTTCAAGAATTGCCGGTATGGAAAGTGGAGCATGTGTCTATAGCTTCACATCGATGTGCTTATTTGATTGCCCGGAATGTGACCATAAGGAATAGATGGAGATCTTACATTGCGAGTGGCCCTCCATCGTGGCTCATCTCTTACGTGGAAGCTGAGTTTTGTCCAATTGATCTTTAGATGGTGCCTCTCTTCCACCGGTTCGAGTTTTGAGCTATCCATGTGTCTCTCCTTTTGCAGTTTTGAAATGATCTTTGTTTCTTGTTTCAAGTTTTGTTTCTTATCTTTATTTGTTCTGTTTTTGTTTAGCATATGATACTATGTTTTATTTCATTTTTTAATCAAAGACTTCAGACGTTTTAAAAATAATTCAGCTTTTTCAAAATTAAAATGTTTAGATTTTGATATGACAAGGTTTTTCCTTGGATTTAGTTTTTGTATTTTTAAACATTTTAAAACGTGGAAGCCCGTTTAGTCCAGTAGTTGACTAAAGGTTCAATAATGCTTCTACACCAAGAGGTTTGGGGATCGATTTTCAAAAATGAAAATTAACGGAGACAGACTTATAAGATGGAGCCGGAAGATTTATCTTAAATGGGGACTGCCGCTGTAACTTCTTCATCACCGGTTGCTCTTTGTATACCCATCTCATGTCACCTAACACCAGCTAGGCTCGACCTTGAGATTTTATGGCTAGAAGCAATAGAAAAAATTTGGACTCTTGATTAAAAGAAAAATCAAAAAATGCAGGTGCATTTAGAAAAACTTGAACCTCTTACTTGTAGATCACTAACACAGCGATGTAATTAGCTGAACTAACTAAGATTTTTGCTGAAAAATGACCGATTTAATACTTATAATTATAAAAAGTCCGAAACTAGTGTTTTTCCGACTTCCTCAAAGTCGGCGCTGACGCCAACAAATGAAAAATTCGCTTCTTCTACAAATCATATAATGAATAACGCATGATTTCAACAACACAACAAAGGGTTTAAAATCTTGGATCCTATAGCACATGATTTTGCTCTGATTTTTAAATCGATTATAACCAATAACCCTTTCTTAGGTATTGTGATGTTTAACAAAAACGTTAGGCGGGAAATATGGTGGTCGAGTGTCGTTTTCGTGGCTGATCTCATTTATTATTATTTTTTGTTTTTTTGGTAAGGAATTCTCTTTTTAGTTTATTCATATACTAAAACAAAAAAAGGAGAAACTATGGGAATTTACCTTAATATGGTCTATATATTTGGCTAGGTAGTTAATTATTATCCCATATAAGTAAATGCATTTATTCAACGTAGGACCATATAAACTTTAGAAACCTATTTATTTGCAACAATATATAAGACTATGTGATGCATTTATTATATATTTTCCTAATATGTATTAAATACAAAAAATAACCTTTCCAAAAGTACATTCTTTTTTTTTTTTTCTTTTTTCCCCAAAGTTTACTATTTGAAGTAGCTTAAACTCCAAAAATATCTCCTCACCTGATTTGCATGTATCTCTCTTTTGTAGGCTAAATTTCCTTTTAGTTCAAAACATACACTAAACTCTATAAATATAACCTATTTGTCTCATTCACATATATAACATTCGTTTGTCTCGTTATCATATTATAGTAACCAGAATATTACAAAAGACGTCAAAATTTTCATCGGTACGGTGAAGCTCCTCCCATACACCATCATCGCATACTCGACCTACTCAAACAACATTGTGGATCATAATAAATCCGTATGTGTCTCACTAATTACATTCTCGACTATATTATCTCATTATTTGAATCTTAATATTACGTTCCTCTTACAGGTAAAATTTATAGTATTCCCCAGTACTTCAAGGTACGTATTTAGATATAGATCTACGTGACCAATCTGAAACTACATTACACATATCTAGACCCCCACATTAAAAAAAAACCATCTGTAACATTTCAAACAAAGTGTGAAATCGTTTTAATTCGTCTAAAGAATATTCAAACAATCATATTTTAATATGCGATCTTTTGCCATTAGTATAAATGAATACTCTTTAAACTTCTTCTTCTTTTTTTTTTTTTTGATAAAGGCTCTTTAAACTTCTTGCAAAGAACTTAAAAGCTTGTGTAGAGAAGTGGTTTCCTTTTCACTAGTTGGTGTACGTATTTGTTTATGAACACGAGAAGAGGAAAAGAAACCACGTAATTTTGAAATAGAAACTATACTTTAGTTCGTTAAAATTAAGTTGCATGTTGCAAAACTAACTGGTTATCCATTTTCGTAGTAAGTGGTCTCACATGCTTTTTGTTTTGCTCTGTGTGTGTGTGTGACGTATAAAACTAATCTCGTTACTAGTCTATACTTTTATAGGGATCTACGTTACATATCTTAAAAGCTCCCTATACGATATATATTCTTCTTGTCGTCACCTATTTCAAGATATTTGTCATAATCGAAAAAAATCCATAGCAAGTGGTTGAAAAAGTGATAGAACTTTATAGGGATCGGTTTAGACGATTAATAGAATTATAAAACGAATTAAAAAAAAATTATGAGAGAGTAAGAGTTAGTGCTTGAAACTGCCAAATTAATTAAAGTGGGTGTGTGAGAGTTAGCACCAAACTAATCAAAAGAAGTGTGTTTACCTCTTAAAACACGAGTTTAGTGCTTTCTGTCTTTCTTCTTTTTATAGGCAATGTTTCTAAATTGCTTCCACTTCAACCCAAAAATGCTTTTTGAATGCTCTTCTTGAGTCCAAAAATACATGAGAATACGTTATGAGACTTCAAAAAGAGTTCCAGTTATTTATATATATACACATGCATAGATATAACTTTATTTTTTCTTTGTAATAAACCAAAAACAAATCTCTTTTTTCTTTTATGCAGAGAAGCTTCATTCAAATAATGAAGCTTGAGAAAGCAAGGCCATTCATGGCCATAGTTTTCATACAATTTTTGTATGCATTGATGTCTATAGTAGCAAAACTAGCTTTGAACCAGGGAATGAGTCCTCATGTCTTAGTTGCTTACCGGATGGCAGTTGCTGCCGCTCTCATTACTCCTTTCGCCCTCGTCCTTGAGCGGTTGTTTTTCCTACTTTCTTCTTCTTCTTCCTCTGCTTCAGGCCTGTAAAACAACTACATACACTATGAAGTTAAAAATAATTGCTTCTTTGTGTTTGTAAACGCAGGAACTCGAGACCAAGGATGACTTTCAAAATCTTGTTACAAATATCCATCCTTAGTTTATTTGAGTAGGACTTTGTTTTCATCATTTCTCTCTAATTCACAATTATGGACATTGACTCGTCTGTTTAACTTGGTTTAAAATGTAAAAAAAAATTGCAGGCCTGTGGTCGAACAAAATCTGTACTACACAGGGATGAAACTTACCACTGCCACATTCACATCCGCTTTGTGCAATGCACTTCCTGCAATGACATTTATAATGGCCTGCGTTTTCAAGTAACTCTCTCTCTCTCTACATCTATTATTGCCAGTGCATACACTAGTGTTGTGCTGAACTTTATTTTAACTCGGTTTACGTTTTCTTGAAAGGCTCGAGAAGGTGAACATCAAAAGGCGTCACAGCCAGGCAAAGCTGGTGGGAACCATGGTGGCCGTTGGAGGAGCAATGCTTATGACATTCGTGAAAGGGAAGGCCATTGATTTGCCTTGGACAAGCCAGTCAAGGAAGGGTTTAAATGGGCAGTCACATGCTATGATTATGAATATTCCAAAGCAGGAAGACATAGGTAGAGGATCAATGATGCTTGTAGCAAGCTGCTTCAGTTGGTCATGTTACATCATTTTACAGGTAGGACCCTATTCCCTTTTCGTATAAACTTTCAATAGCTGAATTCAAGTGACCTAGTTCTCAAACCCATACTCAATTTAAGAAACAAATAACATAACAAATTATATCTGCATTGTGTCAGTACCACCAATTCTGTTTTCGGAATCTTGCTAACTATCCAAAAACGAGAAATCCGCCACCAGATTAACTAAAGCTTGATATATTTCTCAGCAGAAACCTTAGCTGAGAAATGAGAATACCTTTAGTGAATAACATCGCAGAGAGGTAAGGTAACAGAGGAGTTTGTGTTTTTTTTTTCAGGCAAACATTCTGAATACATATGGAGCTGAACTCTCGCTAACAGCTCTTATGTGCTTTATGGGGATGCTGGAAGCCACTGTTATGGCATTGATATGGGAAAGGAAGAACATGTCAGTCTGGAAAATCCACCGGAACATGGGGCTATTAGCTTCGATATATGGGGTACGAAAAAACGTCCCTAATTTTCCAGTAAAACCGTTGTGTGTGTGTGTTTGTTAAGAGAAGAAATATTGTTGATTGTCACACAGGGACTTGTCTCAGGGTTAGCATACTATGTTATTGGATGGGCATCAAAGGAGAGAGGGCCTGTGTTTGTGAGCGCCTTTAACCCGCTCAGCATGGTTCTAGTTGCTATTCTGAGCACCTTTGTTTTCTTGGAAAAAATGTACCTTGGCAGGTAAAAAAATCTTGATCCAAGACTAGTAGCACGATAGATCTAAAGTAGAGAATTAATTTCCACTAAATGGCATCCTAAATTTGTAGGGTTTTAGGGTCAGTTGTCATTGTAATTGGAATATACATGGTACTATGGGGTAAAAGCAAGGACAAGGGAGGGCAGCTTCCACCAATCATCGGGTGTGCAGAGGCTGTGGTAAAAATTGACGAAAAGATGGTTTCGACACCTGGTCATAACCAAGTCCTACCCAATAGTGACCAGCTAATGATCCCAAAGGCAGCAACTCAGTCTCAAGAGTCGGTCTGAGATGCCAATTGTTTCCAGTATCTCTATTTATTGCAGAACATTTTTGTTAGTATTAAGAATTATGATTTGCCAGAATAAGATGAAGCAACGCTCTGCCTAAAGTCTCACAAAAGCAGCCCGCATCTTAAATTTTTGAGTACTTGCAGAAGTTTAGACACTTCAGTAAGAGAACTAGACTCAACAGAGAAAGGTCATCATAGCAGTTCAAGGTTGTGCTTTATTATTAGAAGCTATAGTTACAGAGAACAAGAATGGAATTCACTTACGACAAAAAGCTTGCCAGTTGATAACTCGTCCTCTCAAGATGCAAAAGTGACGGCATCTTTCCCATAGATGCGCTGAAGTTCAAGGCTGGCAACTTGATATGAGGCTGAAAACAGACAAAAAGTAGGACAAACTTTTCAGATGGATAACCGAAAAAGACCGGCTTTTGTAGTTTGTTCTATTATGTCATGCTCGAAGCTGCTATTTCAAAATAAACCGTCTCTCTTGCACAACTACCTTTCCAGTTGTTGAAGTTTTTATGGTTGATATCAGATCCTGTTACATTTTGAATAGCATCGAACAACTTCTCCTGAGGTGTATTCTTCAGCTCTTGAACAACACCATAAATGGTCTTCCCATTCTCGAAGTATATGTGGTTATTAGGGTGCTTTGTCTTGCAATTAGCATGCTGCTCAAATTCGTACGCATTAAGAACCTGTTGCACAGTTCAGTTTGAAAATAAACAGATGACAAAGATTTGTATCAAATAAACTTTCCAATGATTTACTGAAATCATTTATATGAGGTTGCTTACTTTATTAAGGTTACAGTTGCCGCAACCACATAGGTACCCAGTCCCCTTTATGATTCCTTTGAGATTTTTCTGCCAAATTATGTTTCAGCGTACAGAAGAGTAAAGGTGAAAGGTTCCTTCTCAGGACAGGTGAAAGAACAAACTAACCTCACGTGACCATGAATAGTACTTCACAGTAACCCCATCAAACATTCCCGTTGACAACAACGACTTAACATTGGAGGGGAATGTGTTTGTCGAACTCTTCTTAGCTGTCTTTGAATCTTTACTTTTGGGCACGAGCAAAGTATCAATTGTAGGGCTATCATAGGGGGGATTTCTTAATTCAAAAGACATGTTTCCCTCTGCTTCCATCTGAAGAGGATCTTTAGCAGTTGCAGGGGCATGGCGGAAGTTCTCATAACTGTTTATAACACGGACTGATGAATCCATTGCAGCTTCTTTCTGATTATCTCCAAAAGATATGGTCTTGCTTCTATCCTGATGACTAATTTGACCATTGTTTTGGTCTGCGCTGTCTTGGTTAGAAACCGTAAATGCCATGGCACTGCCACCAGTGTATGGGGACCGCCCCACTGACAACACATTGGCTTTTTCTTTGTGAAAGTTTGATCCGGTCGTGAAAAGGTTTTCAGGTACTTTTTCATAAGAGAGAAGAGACATGAGGTTCCCTTGTCCCTTGCTGTAAGAGGGACTAGTGGAGAAGATATTACAATCAGACTTTTGAAGAGATTGACCCATCAACAGAAAGTTTTCTACTCCTTTCTCAAATGGATGAAAAGTTGAGAAGACATTTCCATCTCCTTTGCCACAAAGATCACCCATTGGTACGGTACCAACGCCTTCATTATTGAAGTTTGGAATGAAATTTCCATCTTCCTTGCTAGCGAAAGGCCCTGGCGAGATGTAGCTCTTGTCAATATTACTGCAGGTTTGGCCAAAGGATGGCGTGCTATCTTGACCGCGATGATATGTCAGACCTGTTCTAAATGATCTTGAAATTCCCTCACCATAAAGCTGAGCCATAGATTCAGGTTGAGACACTTGACTAAAATTAACTTTGGTAATGGTGTCAAGATTAAATGAGCTACCATGAGCCCCAGGCAAACCAAATGATGAAACATTATTGTAATGCTCCTGCATAGAATTTCTTCCCTGCTCAAAATGTTGACCGTCTAAAGGAGAAATATATCGACCAAGGAGATTCGATGTATGCGTAAGTTGTCTTGGCACAAGAGAAGTGTCCCATGCAGATAAAGCCAAATGTGGATGATCAATCTCCACGACCTGCCTCTTATTACCGCCTGGTTCGGTCAGATAGTGATGACTCCTCCGCTTTAGGTCCATCCTCGAAGATGGAATCTCCTCAACATCATGGCTGCCAATATCTGTTCTCATCCTCTGTTACAAACACACAGAGAAATGAATCAATAAACCAAACTCCCCCAAAACAGCGAGTTGCAAATTGAAAGAAAAGAAGAAAGCACAATGCATCGCTAAAAGTGAAATTGAAGTAACATTAATTTTGGTATAGAACCCTAGAATCGCGAGATCATCAGCTCTTACCTTTGCATCACTGGGAATGAGATTGCGAAGTTTTGAGAGTCTTCAAAAGCTGGATTAGAATTGAACCGTAGGCGATTGTCAAAACCCAGAATTCAAAAGCAGAAGTGACCAGGAGAATCCAAAGATTGGGTATAGAAGAAGAATTCACAGTCCGGATTGGCTTAAAGGAGTGAGAGAACTTGGAGCCACGAGACTCGGGGAAGACCGGAGAAGAAGAAGAAGAGGAAGAGGAAGTAAAACAGTTTACAAGATAGAGGCAATTGTTTTGAACAGTGGCTTTAAAAATTTATTTTAGACTTTTACTTTAAAAATTTTAATGACTTTTGCTGTTAAAAAAAAATAAAGTTAGATATTGTAGACCGTTAAAAATTTAACGTGAAAGAGTAGAAAATTTAAAAAAATGTGAGTGATTTCAGAAGAAGTTTTAGGACTTTCAAGATTTTTAAATTATTAAAGTTTGATTGGAGAAAATCTGACTTTATTTTTTTTAGGGAGGATTACTAGAATAGCACTAATCATTAAGTTTGTTACTGTAGTAACATACATTTTACTTTTATTACTAAATTAATTTTTTATGTCTAAACTACCCTTACACCCTTTTGTTTAAAAAACTTAATTAAATCTAAAAAATAGAATGACAGTTTTATTTTTTCGTCGAAAAAATTTGGGCGTTTTGGCAGTTTTTTACGGCTGGAAAAGAAGTCTACCACCCTACTAAATAATACCGACAGACTTGTTGTATGTGACCGTTTTTTTTAGGCAGATTTATTTACTCGACAATTTTTCTAAAACATATCTGTCATTAGAAATAACAGATTTATTTATATTGGTAGACTTAATGATCCTTAACAGTTTTATTTTGATTTGTTATAGCAGATTTAGTTACGTTGGCAGACTAATATGACCGTTAGTAGATATATTTTGATTTGTTAAGACAGATTTAGTTATTTTGGCAGACTAATATGTCCGTTAGCGAATTTATTTTCGACATACTGGCAGATTTATTATAAATCGATAGACTTTATGTGGAAGATTTATTTTACTATGGCAGACTTACCGATTCTTTTGATAGCAGATTAATTAAATCTTTCGGGTTTTGATGGCAGTTTTTTTTTAATTGTTTGTGTTATAGCAGTTTTTAAGATGGGGACTAAAATTACT
>OVAN01000718.1:0-51933 GCA_900406275.1 Anastatica hierochuntica | reverse complement strand
TTGATCAATTCTGGACTTAAGTGTTCGGATTTCCGAACGCGGGTGTTACACAAATGCCCCCCCTATCCATTCAAAGAACCCAAATTTTTTTTCACTCGAACTTTTCAATTGTTTACTATACATCCTAAAATAACTATATTCATCGTCAACTACATGATTCATAATTCATCATATCTCGTTTAAGTCGAGTTAATTAGCATTTTAAAATAACGTTTAAATAAATACTTTATAAATAAAAGAAATCAAATCTGCTAATCAGGAATGCTAATTGAATATTAGACATTAATTTGGAGCGTATAATAAAGTGGTAAAAAGTTTTTGGGGGGGGGGACATGTAACAAACCGAAAGGGCAAAAGAATACACAGTGAGCTAACCAAGCAACATAATATATATGTTTGGGGAGAAAGCAGCCATCACTGTCATTTCTTGCATGCCAAACTTCTCCACTACAAAGTCTAAACAAAGGCAGAAAACATATGAATCAAAAAGCAAACTAATATTCACTTTTCATTTCGACCATTCCTTTTATAAAGTCTACAGAATGACGACTTATGCCCCAGATCCGAAAAAGAACTGTGAGATATAGTACTTTGATGAGTACATGCTTAATGATTTACCCGCATTCGTTTACTGCTTCTCTATATCTATGCAATATTATCTCTACGCTTGTGTTCAGTTTCACTAAGAAGTCTTTGAAGAGATGGAAGAGTGTTTGGGTTACAAGATCGGTTCTCCACTGATGAAGAGTCTTCTAAGAGTGGTATATCCCATCTTTTTAATTTGAAGCACTTTCTGAAATCATGATGGACATTGTCTCAATTACCATCTATGACATCACACTCTTCACTCTCATCAATCTCATTGCCTCCATCACTACCATCATTCCATCCACATTTCTCACAATGTTCAATCTCACTCTTAAATATTTGAATGTTAAATTCATCATATTCTTCGCTCCGATTAGTCTCATTGTCTCGATTACCATGTTGATTCTCGGTTGGTGAACAATCCTCTAGGAGCCGTATGCCCCACTCTTTTTATATGACCCCAAAATGGTATGCCCAAGAACTTATGTGAATCTTCATATCCACGTGAATTTGATTATACATATCTACGTTATTGTAGGTCGGTTTAGCTAGAGGAACATTGTCGATACAACACTCAGATATTACCATCTGGTGACTTTGTGTCTTAAATGGGTAGAAGCGAAGACTCTGGCCAAAAGAATAAAAAGACTTTATTTAATTTTCTAAATCAGCATTTTACATTGATAGCTACTTTTTCGACTACCTCATCTATACTAACTACAACGCAAACCCCAAATCTAAAAGTGCTTGCGAGAGGGAAGTGTGAAGTAGAGAGAAGTTGGTCAAAGAGATACCAGAAGTAGTACGGTGAGTGAAATAAGACCTAGAAATAAAAATACTTGTTGCTGACGGAGAGCATTTTGATCCCACTTGAAGCAGTCGAAGAAATGGAGCTCGAATTTGCTAGCATTGTATGCTCTCATGGCCATCCCACTTCCATAGCCTCTCAAATTAACTCGAGTCAAATCCTTACAACCATGAAAATCATATCTATCAAGATGTTTCAATGTAAAAATGTTTAGGTGTACATATTTTAAATTGCTGCAACAACTCATATCTAGGGATTTAAGCCTAGAGAAATTCTCAATCCATTGAAGAACATCTTCAATCGCAGTTTCTCTTAGGAAAAGGTTTGAGATGTTGGTTGAGATATTAGGAAAGATCCTCAATCGTGGGCACCCACCCATGATAAGCTTATCGAGAGATACCAGGTTGATGCATGTTGGAATAGTCTCCAGCTTTGTGCAATTCTGCATGTTCAATACTACCAACTTATTGAGATTTCGGATAGAGGAAGGAAGCTCCACCAAACTTGAGCAACCAATATGATAAAGTCTCTCGAGGTTGTCAGCCTTAGAAAGATTTGGGATTTCTTGCAGCTTTTCAGATCCCGACAAATCCATCTCAATGAGACATGAAAGGGACTGTACAAAAAAATGTACAACTCAATTAAAATTGCATATCTTATGATCCAAACGATGAAATAAATGTTAGGTCCTCTTTGTTTATTTATTCTTATGCTTTATCTAAACGATATGTTTAATGGTTCATATAGATGGAGCAACTAGATGGATATGCTCCAATATGGATTAGCTAACTGGTTTCATAATTTTTGCATGTTCATCCAAATATAGTGAGACGATATTCGCTTAAGTGCAAAAATGAGCATCACCTAAATCTGAATGAGTAAACGAACATGACATTAATAAGATAACACAATTATTCTAAAAATCTTACCAAAGCTCCTTCCCATAGCTTTTCGAGCTTGCTATACCTCATTTCGAGTTTGACGAGGTTTTCTGGACGAAAATTAGAAGGCATACATCTCATTGGAAAATAATCCCAATACAAGTATTTGAGTTTAGGGGGCATGTAGTCGAAGCTTTCAGGTACGTGCAATCTCCCGATCGATTTTCTTGCCTTATATCTATTGGATTGGATTTCTAAAAAACGCAGATTTCTCACTTTAAAGGCACACTCATGTACATGCAACTCATCAAACTCAAACATATCCAATGATATACTTAAAACCTTGTTAGTACCCTGGAAATTATATGATAACCAAGAATGAGACAATCATTATAAGCTTACCAAACGTAAATATTAACATCCAACTCACTTTAACTAGAGTCAATAAAATTTCATATATGAAATGTTTTTAGCCTTCTAGATTGATATAAATGAAAAAAGCATTTGAAATGACTTACATTATTTCCGTTAAGTACGTGGAAGATATCATTTGCATCCCAAAGGAATTCTCGCTCTCTAGGCTCATCCGACTGTCCACAGAAAATATCATTACCCATCTTTCGAAGCAAATGGTGCATACTCATAGTATTGTCCCTTACATTGATAAGCGATTTATCAACTAGGTTGTTCATCCCTAAATCAACGTCCAAACCACTATATGCGAGAAGCAACATAATGTCTCTGATTTTCATATCATTGAAAAGACAAGGAATATGACGAAATATCGCTTTATCTTCTTTGTTTAGACCATCATAACTCACTCTTAATGTCTTCTCAATTTTGCCATCTAGACTTCTTCGGAATCTAGGCAACATTTTTAAACAAGCATCCTTTCCCAACCTTCGCAAAGATGAACCCAAAACTTGAAGACCCAAAGGAAGACTTCCAGCAAGCTCTACGACTTCGGAAGAAAAGTTCTTCAAACCATCAGGTGGAGAGTTTGCCTCAAAGGCAGCTCGGCAAAACATCTCCAAAGCTTGATTATTGGATGGGAGACCAACAGGATAAATATTGTTGATCTCATGTGCCGTTAAAAGACGCTTATCAGTTGTAACCACAATGATTCTACTCCCACTTCCAAACCATCCAGAGTTACCTGCTAAGGCATCTAAGACCACTTGATCATCCAAATCATCAATACACAAAAGAACTTTCTGGTTCTTTAGACTCTCTCCAATTGCACCTAGATGATCAATTTGTATATCTTTTTTTCCTAGAATTTTCGATAGGAACTTATTTTGTAAAGCCAACTTCATATTGTAGTCGTCTGGATTGGTTTTATTAAAAGTTTCTCTAACCTTAGATAGAAAATCCCTATCAACAAAAAGACTACCTTGGAAGCGTGGAGAAAGTTGATGATACATAGCTCTTGCAATGATAGTCTTACCAATTCCTGAAGGGCCCCATATTCCAATCATCCTCACTTCATCGGATTCTAAACGTAGTAAATCTTTCAAATTTGCCATATGATCTCCCATTCCGACAAATTCCCCAAGATCCGTCCAAGGAGTTATATTTAGTTTATCCAAGACATCATCGGCAACTGCTTCAATCATTTTTGTCTCGTTGTTCCTAGAAACAAGAAATGCTAATTTCAATACATGATGAAAAAAAACATTTATTCTAGATATATCTAACCACAAATAATGGATTAAAATCATACCAGCTCGCGAAATCAAATCCGGCCATATTGGCTACATCAGTCAAAGCAGCCTTCCATTGATTTATCACTTCTTCGGTTATATTCGTGCAAGTCTTCTCGAAGATCTTCCCAAAGTCTCCGGTTTGGTTTCTCACATGGGAAGGATCCAAACCGTAGAAAATGGGAATCACAACTTGCCCCAACACTTCTTTGCACCTCATGATCTCAAGCAACTCATCAAGACACCAACTTGAAGAAGCGTAGTTCTTGGAGAACACAACCACCGAGATCCTAGAATCTCTAATGGCTTGTACAAGCTTTGGCTTAATCGATTGACTTCTATCGATATCGTCGTTGTCTTTGAAAGTAGTGATAAGTTTCCGATCCATCTCCTTATGAAAGTGACTAAGGAAACTTATACGAACATCTTTTTCGCTGAAGCTCGGGAAGACGTGATAAAACCAATTGTGGGAAGAGGATAAGGAAGAAGAAGAAGAAGAAGAAGACATAATGAGAGGAGTAAACTAATCTCAAGAAGAGCAAACAACGTTGATATTCTTGTAGAAAAGAAGCTTAGAGGAGAAGTGAATGATGGTTTATAACAGCAACATAGTGGTGACTAGCAATTTCCCTAAGTGTAATTTCTCAGAAGTTATGATGCAACTTGATGGAATTCTCATTCTTTGGAACATACCTCTCGACGTATAAGTTCGTAGGACCACTATACACATATAGATTTTTTTCTTAAGATATTTCATGGACTTGCTTAGTTCTTGTTAATATCATTTTCTTGTAAATTTCAGGCACCTCTTCCTCAAGATTAATAATGACAAAAATAGTTTCATTTTGGAGCTAAGAATTTTATATTTTAGAGTCTGAGATGTTAAATCAGGTTAGAAATTGCTTTTAGGTCGGTTGAATGTAAATTTTATATTATACCATCTCCCTTAAACAAACTTAGAGTTGGGCGTTCGGATATAGGTTCGGTGTTGATTTGGATTCGATTCTTTGGATACTTTTTTCCATCTGAAAGATAAATTTATTACCAAACTGAGAAACTACAAGATTACAAAGTTAAGCCGGCAAAGGATTTCACTTTTCCGGAGCCATAAGCCGACGAGTTTATGAAAAACCCCCGGAGCCAGACAACAAAACCATCCATTAAAACATACATAATCCGAGAACATAAACGGAAAAGAGTATAGACGATGAACAACCACGAACACGTAAGATAAAACCGAAATAAGAGTCAAGCAAAGCCGATTGGAGGAGTAGAGGAGCTGAGCATACCAAGCCAAAATTATTGGGGGTTGGGACGGACCTCATTATATTGCTCTGCACTTGAAGAGCCACGAGAAACCCGTCAAAACACCGAAACCGTGGAAGATAGCACTATCTCTTAGCACCAGTTTGCTGCCGACGATCAAAGGCCTGAAGCTCTACACACGCCCTTACTGAGAAGCCGGAACAACAAGCATACCCGTAGCTTCTAGCTAGTAGGCCGAACACACCTCTCGCACAAACCGCTTTTCTCTTAACCGATTACCGAAGACCACACCCAAAAAGGGAGAACCATCATAAAAGATTAGAAACAATAAAACCATCGAACAAACACCATCTCAACAAATCTCAATATGACAGTCAACTCCCTAAGGAACCTAAGATTCAATGATTGTTCATCTTTAGAATCTAAACCAGAGACAAATATCCACAAAGAGGAACCAACCAAGTCACTCAAAGAAATCTTAAAACGAGAAATCGAGCACGCGCCAAGAACAGATCGACAACAATAAGGGCATATGAACACCAACCACTGAGAGCCCAACACTCTAATCCCCATCAATCGTCTCGTCACGACTCCAGTGACGCAACCCACTGGCGCTCTTCCCCGGGTGAAGATCTGTTTGAGACAAGGAAGTTCCGACCAAAAATTAAGACCGAGACGACACAAATTACCGATCTAAAACAGAACAGAAGCACTTTTCAGGCTTCACTCACGACGGCACAGTGCCGCCGAAGGAGATTCTTTGGATACTTAGGTTTAGAAACTATTCAGATATATTAAAAATTTGGGTTTGGTTCGGTTCGGTTCGATTTCTAACTTTAGAAACTATTATGGATCTGAACTATATTTCGATTAATTCGAATATTTATTCCTGTTATCCAAAAATAAAAATAAAAAATGACTAAATCATTGTGAAATATAGGGGTGATTGGCAAATATGTTGTTAAGTCTGTGAAGACTTAAAAAAAATAAAGTCAAATTATATCCAATCAAACTTTATTTATTGAAAAGTTTTGAAAGTCTTAAAAATCCTCCTAAAATCATTTACAGCTATTTTCTTTACTTTTCTACTCTTCTACGACAAAATTTTTTAAAGCCTACAAAATCTGACTTTTTAATTTTTTTACGGTAACCGTCATTGAAATTTCTACAGTAAAATTTTAAAATAAAAATTTACAGTAACCGCTCTAAACAATCACCCTCATAACTTAATTATGAGAAAATGGTTTCATTTTGATAAATATAATAAAAATAGTTAAGTGTTATAATTATCGTTTTGGATACTTTAGTTATTTTGGTTATAACTATAACATAGATTTGCAAATTTATAATTTTATTTTCGAATAGTTAGGATATTCTTTCGGTTCTCAGTTCAATTCTAATTGGATTCAAGTATTTCATTTCTAAAAAATTACAATTACATTCGGATAATTAACATTTACTGGTTTGATTTCGGTTTGATTCGGTTATCAGTTCTTTTGTCTACCTAAACAAATCTTTAACCAAAATTTGCAAGAGCCTTTTATATATTTATTTACTGTGATAAGATAAATACCAGAAGATTCTCTAATTGTTGATAATTTTCTTTCTTCTACACTGAATCACTATTAACAAGTTATGTCTTTTGTTTTCTCAGATTCGTAATTCATCTTCTTCAATCTCCTCGCTAATGGATCACGATCTCGAAATTTTCCCTCTGCTCTCTTACGTCCTCCACCATTCCGATCCAGCTTCTCACGCGCCACCATCTCCGGCGATTCAGCAATCCCTAGCGAATCGATATCCTCTTCTCACCAACCCTCATGTTATCTCATCGTTGATTGAATCGATCCCAAGTACCATCACGCAGACACTTTTCGTCTTTGGGTCTCTTGGTCCTCGACCCGATCCTGTAGCCGTCGCTTCTGCTCGGTCTAAGATCGATCAGATCCGAGAGAATGATTCGTTGTCGCCGGAGGATGCGGCGAAGGAAGAGCAGATTTACTCTACGGTTATTAGGTTGGAGGAAGTTCACGAAGGGTACGAGAAGCAGTTAAGGGAGTTGGAGGATGAGCTTGTTAAAGTTTATGCTTCTGTGGCTGAATCATTGAGCGGTGGCTATGAAGTGAACGAGGAGGTTCTTGAGGTGCTTAAGGAAGCAGAAGATGGTGGAGTTGTTGAGAGGATTGATCTCTCTGACCGTCAGATTAAGCTTCTTCCTGAAGCATTAGGGAAACTTGTTGGTTTGGTTTCTTTGAATCTTTCTCGCAATGATCTCAAGGTAATGCCCTGAGAATTTGAATCATCCTAACATGAATGTTGGTGATATCGTTAGTTTCATTAGAGATTGAAGAATTGTTGTGTTCTGTAGGGAAGAAAAAGCACGAATCTTTCGATGCATAGAATTTTGGAATTCGGAATGTGATTGGCTTTAGCTTAGGAATCTTGGTGTTTGTGTGAAGCTTATCATCTTATTATCTATTAGTCATTGGAATCAATTAGATCGAAGATCAACTAAAGAGTAGCAACTCATGATTCTGGTGATCCAGTTGTTGTCTTTTAGACTATTGAACTCTGCGAATTTTTATCGTTTAGTGAATAATAGTCTTGATCGGAGTCATTTGTTTGTGTCTTTTGCAGCTCCTACCTGATACAATCTCAGGACTCGAGAAACTAGAGGAGCTCGATCTGTCTTCAAACCAGCTCGGTTCTCTTCCCGACTCTATTGGACTGCTACTTAACCTGAGGATCTTAAATGTGACGGGGAACAAGCTAACTTCACTTCCAGAAAGCATTGCCCAATGCAGGTATTGTGCTCGTACGTTTGGTTCCATGTTTTGTTTCATTGAACCTATTTACCAAACTCTGAAGAGAGAGAGATCTTCTTTTAATTAGGTCTCTAGTAGAGTTAGATGCGAGCTTCAACAATTTGACTTCTTTGCCTGCAAACATCGGATACGGATTACTTAATCTCGAAAGGCTATCAATCCAACTGAACAGAATCCGTTTCTTCCCGAATTCAATATGCGAGATGCGTTCTCTAAGGTATCTAGATGCACACATGAACGAAATCCACGGCCTACCAGTGGCGATAGGGAGACTCGCAAGCCTCGAAGTCATGAACCTGAGTAGCAACTTCAGCGACTTGAGAGAACTCCCCGACACTATCTCTGATTTAACAAACCTCAGGGAGCTAGATCTCAGCAATAACCAGATAAGAGTCTTGCCAGACACGTTTTTCAGACTAGAGAAGCTGGAGAAACTGAACTTGGACCAGAACCCATTAGAGTTCCCTCCACAAGATGTGGTTAAACAAAGCGCTGAGGCGGTTCGGGAGTACGTGAGGAAGAGATGGGAAGAGATGGTGGAGGAAGAGCAAATGAGGAGTGTAGCGGAGGCTGAGATGCAACAAGGAGGAGCAACAGGTTGGCTCTCATGGGGAAGCTCTTTAGTTAGTAACTTTATCTCTGGAGTTACTCATGGTGGTGGAGCTAAAAACGCTAAAGACCCGTTCTTGGATCAACTTCTTTGAATATTTTCGTACCTTAAAACCCCGTAGACGATCGATTTTCTTTTAACTCATCTCGCATGTTTGGTTTTGTTTGTGATGAGCATCTTAAGTCTGTTTGCGTAGTTATATGAAAATTTGACGAGTGATCAAATTTATAAACAAAAAGAAAGATGGAAACTCATTTGGGTAAAATGTATGTTTGTTGGAGGTTGGTTTCATCCTTCCGGATTCGGCCTAGAATCTCGGATTGGTTTCGACAAAACCGGGATCACGTAGACTGGTTGCGATAAAACCGCCGCATGTTTGGCTTAGCCGAGGAAGGCCAAGTACTGGAGGGCGTATACTATCTACAAATTGTTGAACTCTCTTGTAACTCTAAGCTAAGCAAGAAAAATCATAATGTCTCTACTCTCTACACAGCAGCTGAAGGAGTAATTGGCCTATTTTGAGCCTAACTTATAGGTCAAGGAGATTCTTGCATTATTTGTCTTTAAAACCGGGTTGTTCTATTCATTTACTCGAACTGTTATGAAATATATATATCATGTGATAATGATTCTCAAATCCACGACCAACATTAGAAGTTTTGTACACCACTCAGTGATAAAGTGGGATTGAGACATTTCATCCATTGAAAACATGAAAAGCTTAGTAGTGGGAGACTTGATAATCTTATGTCAACGCCACACTCATCCAACACAACTCTAACACGTTAACGTATACTAAACGTTTTTTAGTTTCCTTTCTTCCACCAAAAATATCCGTTTCGTTTTCTTACGTACTCATATTTCCACTCATTCTCATACTTTTCCTTATCTTCCATACATATAATAAATCTAATTTCTATCAACAAAAAAAAACAAATCAAATTTAGTAAAAACTGAATTTTACCATATTTATTTCATCTTTTTTGTTTTTTTAACACTGACCGTATCGAATGTTATAACATAATTTATATTTTTAATCTTATTTTTATTTATAAATGATGAGTTTTCGATCGCTATTTGCAGCTTATGCGATAAGATAAACAATTTCGCAAAAGACTACAAGACTGAACTCTCTTCGTAACAACTAGATCCGATATAGACAGTTATGCATATACGATATCCTCGATGGACACACTCTCTCCGTAACACATGACCACATCAAACGACTCTGCATAAAACGCTCAGAAACCTTCTGAAACTTTGCATCTAAAATCCATAAAAAAATGCATTATCTAAGAATCGAACTCCATATTTAGTGCAGAAGACTGGGTCAAGTGTGTAGTCAATGTCTATAAATAGGTAATAAGACTGGAAATTTCCATCCAAGTAACAATTTCCTTAGATGAGAACTGAAAGTAGCAGTGACATTATTTATCTCAATCATACAAGTAAACGACCTTAAATATTTTTCTAAGTCAATGTATCGCCGACCTATCCAACATAAGTCACGACGATCCACTGGTTTCGCTGAAATGATAATATACAATCATTGAACTATATTATTTTTTTCCCATTAATGAAAATTAATTTATTTGAAGAATTATTGTCTCTTGTTACACATGAAATGATCCTCTGTATCCAAACATTAAAAAAAAACACCAAAAGATGAACCTGTATTTTTTTTTTTCCAACTACACAATAATCAAAGGTTATCTCTCAAATCGGATGATCAATCTAGGGGACGAGAGTCTACAAAGATAAAATCACTCTGAAAAGATCATGCTTCTCGCACCAGAGTATCCGCTACTATATTCGTCGTATGTGGGATAAATGTCAAAGAGAAATTCGGGAAGAATTTCCGAAGCAAGTGATAATCTTGTAGTTGTGTATGAAAAGCTGGCCAGTTATCCGGTGGTTTGATGATGCTTGTTAGTTCCGCACAGTCCGCAAGGTCTGACAATCTATTCTTCGGTTATGCAGTTTAGTCATCGTCCATAGCAGAGATTCCAGACGGACGGTAATCAGATAAATAAATATTTAAGGATGTTTAAATGGGCCACGGTAAGAAAAAGCAAGCCCAAATTAGAAGGAGATATTTTTAGAGCGACACGTGTCATAAGCTCACTTCATGAAGTCATTTACACGACATAATTAAACAGAGTCAGGCGGAGAGACTCGTGGTGGGGCCCGAGTAAACCGTTAAGCTATTAGTTGAAATGACTTTATTACCCCTATACTCATGGTCCTGATAGTTTAGGGAGAGAAGGGCAAAGAGGTAGTTTAACACATTGATTATTTAACACTTTATTTAAAATTATGAATTTGCCCCTTCTCTTTCTTAATAGCGTAGTGCCACCCATTTTCCAGAGAGGACACAGCCTTTTTGTTTCTTCCCTTTCTCTCTACTCATTCACCATTTTTTCTTCCTTCTGATTCCAAATTTCTGATTTTGTTTTGCGTATTCGAGTGTAGAGGTTAAGGGTTTTACGAATTTTCTTAATCGGGTAATTTCTGTTGTCGTCAAATCCGAGATCGGAGAGAGTGTTATTCCCGGAGTGAGTTCGCCGGAATATTCCCTTTTTGGGCTTATCTTCGTTGGAGAGGAGAGTTTTGAATTTGTAAGGCGGTGGCATTTTGGTAAATAAATTTTGCTAATCGGTGGATCTGATATTGAGGATGTGGTGGATGATGGGAGAAGCCGGTGGACATTATTGTTCTAAGAAGACTGATAATATCTGTGGCGGCGTTTGTAGTCAGGTCTGATTCTTCTCAGATCTGCTTCTTCTTCTTTGAAATTTCTGAAGATTTTTGTTTTGCTTGTTGTTCTGTCTCTAAGCAACGAAGAAACTACATTGATCTTACTCTCTTTCCTTTAAAAAGTTGCATTTTTTCACTTGAATTTGATCTTTTAGGATCTTCATAAGTCGACCCATTTGCTTGATTTGCATTCGATGTCCTAAATTTTATAGCTTTTGGCTCTCTCTTTGAGAAATCAACTTGGATCTGAGTTTAGATTGATGTTGGTTCTAAAGGGTCAATTTGAGATTAGAAACCAAATCAAAATGTCTTTTTCGTTTTGTTTTGTGTGTGTTTGATTCTCTGTGCTGTGTATCTGTTGTGTAATGGTTTTTATTTGTTCTCTATTTGGCAGGAATCTGGTAGATTCTTAAGCTTTTCTAGGCTCTGTTGTGCTCTTCGTGGCGTCGATATGAAGACATATATCTTCTTATTAGTGATTGTTCCGACATGTATACTCGCTGGTTATGTCCATGGTCAGAAGATTTCTTACTTTCTCCGGCCACTATGGGAATCACCACCTAAACCTTTTCATGACATTCCTCATTACTACCACGAGAACGCTTCGATGGAGACTCTTTGTAAACTCCATGGCTGGGGTGTAAGAGAATACCCTAGACGGGTTTATGATGCGGTTTTGTTCAGCAACGAGCTTGATATCCTCGCTGTTCGTTGGAGAGAATTGTATCCCTACATCACTCAGTTTGTCCTCCTTGAATCAAACTCGACCTTTACGGGTTTGCCAAAGCCTCTTGTCTTTGCTGCGCACAGAGATGAGTTCAAGTTTATCGAGTCACGCTTGACTTATGGTACTGTTGGTGGAAGATTTGTTAAAGGCCAGAATCCGTTTTATGAAGAGGCTTATCAGCGGGTAGCTCTAGATCAGCTTCTGAGAATCGCCGGGATTACTGATGATGACTTGTTGATAATGTCTGATGTCGATGAGATTCCTAGTAGGCATACCATAAACCTTCTGAGATGGTGCGATGAGATTCCTCGGATCCTTCATCTGCGGCTCAAGAACTATCTTTACTCGTTTGAATTTCTTGTTGACAACAAGAGCTGGAGGGCTTCTGTCCATAGATATGAGACGGGTAAAACACGTTATGCTCATTATAGACAGTCTGATGATATCTTGGCGGACGCAGGATGGCATTGTAGCTTTTGCTTTCGACGAATCAGTGAGTTTATCTTCAAGATGAAAGCTTATAGCCATAGTGACAGAGTGAGGTTTAGTCATTTCTTAAATCCTAAGAGAGTTCAAAGAGTTATATGCAAAGGAGCTGACCTTTTCGATATGCTCCCCGAAGAGTATACCTTCAAGGAGATCATAGGGAAAATGGGTCCAATCCCACATTCTTTCTCAGCCGTTCATCTTCCTTCATATATCCTCGAAAACGCGGATAAGTACAAATTCCTCTTGCCAGGAAATTGCGTAAGAGAAAGCGAATGATAGTTCGGATCTTTCACCACACAGAGTCTTACTTCTTCTTGCTAGACATTTACATTCAGAGGAAGCAGAGGTTGGCTTGAAGAAACTTTCTCCGGGCTAATAACACTTACACAACTGATATACATATAATCTCTGCGTTTTTGTCTGAGACATATTGGTTGTCGCGAATGGTGCAGAGTATTTTTTCTTGAGGTACTTTGAGAGTGGATAACTTTTCGGGTGAATAATTTTTGTGTATATAGATAGAGAGATCTCTTTTATCTCTTCAGGATTCTGATTTCGCATCGGTGTGAAAATATTTGAAACTCACTTCATTATCAGTTACTCTCCATCATCAATCATGAGTTTGTGTTCTTCAGAGTTTCCTCTTTTAGGAAGTTTTGCATCAAGACACTCTTTACTTTTTTTTTTGTACATCACCAGTCATTAGTGTTTTGCATGATCTCACCATTAAGTGACTTTTTTTTTTCTGTTAAAATGCTTTAATTCATTAAATAAAAAGTTTGTAAATCTGAAACAAATGTATGAATCTTTCTCTCATAGTATGTATTGTCTGATATTAAGAAATGAATAACACAACAAAAAGAAGAAAAAAAAATGGAGGATGATCTATAATTGTCTTTTAAGTAAACCTTTCCTTTCTGTATATAGTTACTTAGTTATCATCATATGAACACTCAAAACACATTTCTGGACTTCACCATGTCTTTGTTCAATCAATCACTTTGTCTTTCTGTTTGTCTAAGTTTTCTGCTAATGAATTGTTGAGTTTGCCGATGCTCTTGCGATTTCCTTTAGATATTTCTTCTCGGAACTCGCCATTCGGCTTTGGAACATTGTCCATTCCCTTTTACATCTGTCTCTCACCTTTACAACAAAACCACATATTCATTAAGTTAACAAGAAACCACAACTTCTCTGTTAGAAACTGAGGTTTCGACTAATTAACAGAGAGCAATTGATGCGAGTTTTCAAAGTTCTTACCCCTTGCCACTCTGCTTTGCCGTCATGTGCCTCTCCCTGAAGAAACGAAAAAACTTATCAAAACATGAACAAAGAAAGATAAACTTCTATTGAACTTGAAATGGTCTTTGTCAAGAACCTGGCTGCCTAAAGAAGGAACAGATTGATGAATGATCCATTGAGAATCCACAACTCCTATCTTCTCATGTGCAGGCTGTTTGTATTAATATTGTGAAAGTTTTTAGTAACTAATGTCATGATTAAACACATGTTCAGAGGTTTTTAAGATTCAAGGTGTGAAAGCAAAATGATTAACCTCCACACATTTACGGAGTGCGAAATCAAGACCCCAACCGTGGACTAAGTCGTTCTGAATCATATGCCACACGCAACGCCAAGCATCTCTTGAGAATACTGGAGCCATAATCTCTATAAACCTGTCAAAGAAACTCAAATAAAATCAGAGCATTGTAATAGATCTATGTTGTTTGTAATGAACATCGAGATTACGTACGCTGCACAGGGAGGCAAGTGAGGGTCGTTGCATCGACCAGGTTTCTCCTTGACTTCTCTGGTGTTTTAATTTTGCAGAAAGAAAATGGTTTAGTAAAGTTCTTCGCATTTTTAACTTTTGGGACTATAAAAAGTTGCCTACTTGTGAACTTCTCCTTTGGTTTTTCTCTTTGTTATCTCCCACGTAATCTTTTTCTTAGACTCCACAGCGGGCTGCGATATCTCTAGACCGTGTTTCTTTATAAGCCTGATGTACCTGCAAATGAGAGAGAAGCACATAATTCACATTTTTACAGTTCACGTTCATATAAAAGTTTTGGTTGAAATGAGCAAGACGACGCACTCTTCTACATCGAAGTGTTCAAGGCCTAGGTCTTCATCCCAAATGAATAAATAGTCATAAGGTGCCACGATGTCAGGATGCAGAAACCTTTTAGCATACCACCTTATAACGAAACCAAAACCAGAGAGATTCAATTGTTTTAAAAGCTAGCTTCAGGAAGATTGGAGTAGTTAGAGCAGAGGATAACTATGTGTTAGTGTTACCATTTGGTTTGCTTTGGCACGCTCACGTGTATTGCGCGTTTGGACCATTCAAATTCGTCCCATTCTGTGGTTCGTCCATCGTAGTGGAACAGAACAATTGTGAAGCTTTCTGGAAACTGCGAAAAAAGAAGAAAAAAAAACTCTTGAAGCTTTTTGCAGAAAGAAAGGAGAGCTGGCATCAGGTTTTACCTTCTTGACACAAGCATCAACGTTTACTTTCTGACCAAAACCGACTGTAAAAGCAACAAGATACTTTGGCTTCACAGGTAAATCCTAAAGAAGCAAGACAATACCCGCGATCAGACGATTCAATGCCGTTGGAAAGATAAGATTTGCAACCAAAATATAAAAAAATTATCAAGAGGAGACACTAAAGGGTCAAACATTTTTATTACCTCCTCAGGTAATCCCCAAAGTCTGCGTAAGTAGTAATCTGATTCAGGTGCAATGATACCAGGAGTAAGCATCTCTGCACCTCGGGGATTCGTTGGAACCCAAATCTGCAAAATCCTTTATCCAGGTTAGTTTACAAGATCTTGTCACTATCACTAAACGATCAAAGAGTGAAAGAGAAGAAAACATGCCTTCCAATGCGGTGCATCACTTGAATTAGCCCGGCTCCTAGATGACCACGTATGCAAAAGTGTTTCACTGGATGTTTCCGGTTTCTCATCTTCAACGTAAGCAATATCAGCAGAAGGAAGAATGCTAGAGGGAAAATTTAGCTGACAAAAAAGTTTCAAGTTGGTTCACATGAAACAAATTAAGCATGAAGTCTTGAGAGAAAAACATGAACAAAAGAGCTAAAGATAAAGCTCACTTTTGTTAATGACAATGTAGGGAAAGATATCCCCAAGAAGAAACCGATAACTATTCCTAGGAATGTCGCTATAATGAGTCTCATTCCATCATTCGGATTTCTACCATTCGAACTGCAAACAAATGAATAAACATACAAATCCATTAACATTGATCAAGTTAACAAAACAAAAAAAATCAAGCAATGAACTCAAGTTCTTTTGTGAATCTAACAAGCGATTCGAGTTGTCTGTTCGGTTAGCCATGTCCTGAATCCAGTAAAGTTCACCAGGAACAAAATATCATTCAATGGAAACTTCAGTCTCTGGAAATTTGTAATCTGCATCACATTACAAAAAAATGTGAGCTTTAAGATTCAGATCCAGTCCACAAATGATTGCAAGTAGAGAGATTTACAAGTAAAGTGAAGATTTTAAAAAAACTTAGGAGATTGTTATATTAAGCTTGAAGCTAAAAAAGAAACAAAGCATAATCAAATAACCACAAAAACGGAAAACTCTGTAATAATTGCTTCCTCCTAATTTAGACATACACTTCGTTTTTAAAATCACAAGAAAAAAAACATCATGAGTTGCATCCGAATCTGATTGGGATTTGTTTTTTCTTTGCACTAAACAAAGTTGAAATCTTTTTATTGAAGAACTAAAAAACTCAGAAACCCAACAGATACAAAACAAAAAAAACAGATCCATGTCGAAAACAAAGTTAGATACTTGAAGCGACAAAACGTTGCAACTTACCAGCGAGCTCAAGCTATTGGAGAAGAAGAAGAAGAATCATAAGTTTGGGAAATAAGAAGAGAGTAAAAGATATCTCCTTTGAGTAACAGAAGTAGTCAGATTACTACGTTACTGTTCAATATGAAAGAGTCAATGAGAAAAAAAAAAGCAAAAACGGAGTAAAGAAATAAAACGTAAAACGATGAAAAATTTAAGCAATACCCAGAAGATTAAAACGGATTTAAAATCTCAAATTTAAAACGAAAGCCTTCGTCTTTGAAAATTTATCTGATGATGAACTTGACGAAAAAGGAAAAAAAAATTGGCTGGCGGGTTAAAGAAATTGAGAGATTAAAAAACTTAAATTATAAAGATTAGGGAAATGTATAAAGTGGGGAAGAAGATGAATAAACGAAGTGATCCCATGTGACGCGACTTAGGGAAGAATATTGGTCAATGAGAAAGTTGACTTTTTTTTTACTTTACTTGGCTTGTGATAAAGCCTTGACTTGCTAAAACTCAGTAGATTTACCACGTGGCGACATAGTATTGGGTAAATATAAAGTCATAAGACTCAGAATCCGGTATGGTTTTAAAGATCTAATCCTATTTTTAGTGTTCTGTCAACATTTTGGAGATCTAATCTAAGAGATTCAAACCATTGTTTAAGTAAATAAAAAGTATTATAACCATGGTTTAAGTTATAGCTTTTATCTATATGAGTTGTCTTAGAAGTTTGAAGAAAATTTCCTATGAATTTTTTCATATTTCCAGCAGAAGTATGAGATTTGTTTTGAAGAAAATCTAAAATGTCTAATTTGAACAGCATTGTTGCGACAAATATATATTTAAACGAAGGAGAGCAAAGTGACTCCATGGCCCAATGGATAAGGCGCTGGTCTACGAAACCAGAGATTCTGGGTTCGATCCCCAGTGGAGTCGTTTTCTTTTTCCCTATACTTTTGAAGTTGAGAGCCTTTTAAAAAGCTATGACTGCGAGAATCCATAAGGCTGAAGCTTTTCTTCTCTCTTTCATCTTCCTTTTTTACCATTGTCTTTAGCTTCAATTGTTCTTTGTTGCTTAACAAGATTGTAGCAACGCATCCAAAAAAATCTCTAAAGATGGAAACAAATTAAATTTTGCTAATACAACAAACAAACATTAAATAGACAAAAAACTCTCAAGTGGAAAACAATGCTTTGAAGAGAAAGATACCAAAAAGAAAATCAAAAGCAATTTTAAACACAGAAGAAGAACAGAACACAGTATCCATCTCCAAAATTCTGAAGACATATTAGTTGTTACAATTCTTCGGTTTCGAAGATAAACCAATGAGAAACAAAAAAATTTCCCTCAAAGTTCAGGTCTTTCGCAGAAATTTGTTTATTAAATTTATTATTGAATCTTCTCTTTAATGCCTTCTTCAAAAACTGAGAATGGTCTACAAACCAAACTCCAATGTCATTCCACTTTCATTCTACTTTCTTTTCATTACCATCCTTCCCTCGCCGATGATGACCTGAGAAGCCCCGAGAAATGTATGCACAAATCATTAGAATTGACTCGAGTTTGGATCTTTATACTAAAGTTAGTATCATTTCTATAGTTCTAGACTTCTATAAGAATTGTAAGTCTGTTTTTTAGTGATGAGATTAAACTAACCTGTCGAAGTTCCTGTTGCTGAAGAATCCCCGTTCCTTGCTTCCTTGAAAGTTTCTTCGATCATCTACTGGTCTTGACCAAGCATCACCTGTGCCACGTGATCTTGGTCTTTCCATGGATTCGGCATTCCTCGACTCGTCAATTGATCCACCCCGTGAATGGGGCCTTTCTGAATAGGAACTAGTTCTACTTGCACTTGATCCGGGTCTCTCAACTGCTTTTGGCCTGAATCTGACTTTGTCATCCAACTCACGGGTTAGTAAGTCCAAGTCCTTTTCTTTCTCGCGTATAAGATCCTGTAGATTATGGTGATTACTGTCGGATTCCTGTTGAGATTCCTTGCTCTCAGATGAGATGGCTGCTTCCTTCTCCAGTTTCTTCCGTAGTTCTTCTATCTGTTCCTTCAACGTTCTCTCTTCTTCAGTTTCGGGCCTGGGAAAAAAAATGTTTCACAAGAAAAAAGATGGAAAGCGAGATCAGTAGCTACAGATGATCTAGAATCATCAACATTATATTCATATACCAACACAAGGAATCAGAGTTCAGAACAGGAAAAGATAAACTAAAGTAGACAAAAAAAAACCACTTGAATGTTAGAGCATGGATTAACAAACAAACTACACCGTATGTATGAAATGTGAACTAGACAAAGAGTTATTCAACAAGTTGATAAGAACAGCACAAAAGGGCTCAGCTGAGAGAACTAACACGGATGAATTTGCCAAAGAAATGGAATGGAAACTACGCGTATTTACTACTTCACATGATAAGGGGCTAGGTAACGAAACAGACATTATAACATTTATATAAGAGTCTATGTTGTCCCTTAAAGTGCTTCAGAGGACAGATATTCAACACGACTTCAAAAGGAAAAACGACGAATATGCTAACATAAGTAGATAAGTCATTCAATTAGTTTCCATTTTCTAATTTGAAACACTAAGCGAAAGTGGCAAGACTATCCAAAGTTATATTAGTTTGAATACATTTTCTTATCCTCTATTGGTTCACAAGTTCACATCACTTCGAAGAAAAGCTAAATTTCTGATTCAGTATGCAGATTAATGGATTATATGAGAAATCATTAGCAATCAAACTACCATGACAACTTAGAATTGAAGCAAATCTACATTCTTCAGAGAAGATAAGTAAAATCCAAGTGAATAAGGACCTGTCAACCCTGCGACGCTCGAGTTCAGCATCAATCTTGCGCCAATCTTTCCCTTGTTCCTCCAGCAATACTTCCCGAGGTTTGGCATCGCCAAAAGGATTAACCTTTGGTCTCGGTTTCACCACATTCTCCACATTATTCAAAGTTGAACTCTCAGACCTGTTAGATTGAGCACTTGATGGCCTGCTTGAGTGGGCGCTCGATGGTCTACTCGTTTGGGAGGAGCTTCCCTTCTTGGCTTCAATCTCGGAGTCAAGCTTCTTCCAGTCTAATCCTTTCTCCGCCAAAACTTGCTCTCTCGGTCTAGCTGCTCCAAACGGATTCGGCTTACTCGTCTTTGCAGCAGTTAGAGTTTCACTCACTTCAACCTTCCGTGGTTCCAACACTAATCGACGACGCTCCTCCAGGACACCACCGGAAGCGACTCCTCGGGCCCACCGGTCAGGCTCCGGGCCAGAGTCACGGTAACCTGACCCGAATGTAGATGATTTTGCCAGCAACGGTTGGCTCTTTCCGGCTGCCCAATTATCAACCCCATCAGCTTTAGAGAAGCCTCCTCCACCGCCACCAACACCACCACCACCATAACTGCCACTGCCACCGCCACCGCCTCCGGGACCACCATAACGACTTTGGCGTCCTTGATCAAATGCTGGAAGCGCTTTCTTTGCTTTTCCCCAATCATCAACCTCATCAGCCCTAGATGGTTCCCTAGACGGAGGAGGTCCCCTCTGATCCTCGTCAAATCCGCCATAAGGTCTCCTACCTCCACCTCCACCGCCCCATGACCCATCGGAATCATCCCGATCTCGTGACATTCGTCCAGGAGGCCCAGTAGACCTTCCGCCGTAAGAAGAGAATCCTCCGCCGAGTCGACCAGATTGCATTTCGTCCTCAGAGCGTTGCCTTGGCCCAGTAGGAAGCTGAAGCATCTGTTCCCTCGTCAATCCAACAGAACCACCAGAACCTGGTGCGGCGTATGCGCCTTTATTAAACTCAGACAAAGTCATCTTCTTCTTCTTCTTAGACTTAGCAGTCGCAGCCTCTTTCAGACTCGGGAAACTCTGCGAATCCGCCGTCGTGGCCGTAGCTTCAGCAGCCTGCTCTTCATCGGCACGTTCCGCCTCATCGGCCCAAGCGCCGATTCCGATTCCACCCCAAGGTTTCGACATCTGTGAATTTTCAAATTCCGAATTCGGAGATTCCCAGATCTGAGAAAACAAACGAAAGACGACGATGGGAGAACACAATAACGGAGAGAGTGTGGAATCTAGGAACTCCGATCAAAGTATCACGGAGCTCCGAGTGAGAAAAGTCACTGCCGGAAAACGAATCGATCTCAGATTTCTCTCGCCGTTGCTCCGTCCGCAAATTTTTTGTTTTTTCAGATGAAAATGAAAAAAGAAAATATTAAAATTTTATTCCTTTTGAGGCTGTTTGTAGGTAGGAATCTGAACGGAGGAGCAATGGACGGAGAAATAAATAGCAAAACGCGCCAAAGACTAGCTTGTTATACACGCGCGAATTAGTAAAGAACTAAAGTGGCGAGAGTTTGTTATTCCGATCGGTTCGGTTCTCGGGTAATTTGTATATACAATTTTGGTATCCTTTAGGAATCGATGAAATTCAAGTCGACTTTGGTTAGGTTTAATTTAATGTGGTTACTTGAGTGTAAATAAAAAACAAAAATATCTCGGTTTTGTAGATGGATTACTTTATTTTCAAATTATTTCAAAGATGTTTTTTCGATTTTTTTTTTAATTTTTCTGGTAATTTTTGTATTTCAAATACATTCAAATGTGTTCTAATATTCATATACTTTTATACATTTTCTCGAATATTCTTTTAATATATTTTGAATATATTTGTTGTTTTTTTACGTCGAATATATTTGTTTATATGGTATAAATATCCAAGAAAGTATAAATAACTATATTTTTGGATTTTCGAAATATTTTAGTTGATTTGGTTCTAAATTCTTTTGTTCTTCAATGGATATCTGATAATTTAAAATTTTAATTCGGTTATGGTTCGATTTCTTTTATTCATTCGGGTTTCTGGTTAAAACGCCGATCCGACTTAGCGACATGGTTAATGGCTTGAACGTTGTGGCACACGCGACGTGCAAGCAAGTGACGGTTGACTTCCAAAGGAAACGAATGGTCACGAGTCATTGTTATTAACCGCTTTATTTATTTTATTATTAAACTTTATTATTATGACAAAAAATTAACATAATTTTATTTCACAAAAATGGACTCCGCTGTGGCTTTACAAAACTTAACACTCTAGTTCACAAAGAGGTTTTCAGTTAAAAGATTATTAAGCCATTTAATGGGCTTTAAATAAAGTCCATGTAAGCCCAATGTAAGTGAAGTCGGAGCCGTCGTCGATCTGATGTCACAGCGTTGAAGCAAGAAAGGCAACGTTGATATGATCATATGCTTCGAGCTCCGATATGAATCAGTCGCTTGGCGCATTATGCCTTGCATGTCGCTCGCGCGTAGTTCTCCTCGTGAAATCAGGTATGATCGAGAATGCTGTTCAAGTGTTCGATGAAATGCGCCTCTCAAGCCACCGCGTTTTCTCCTCTGAAAACAACTGTTTCATCTGGGTTTTGGTCAAAGAGTCGAGATTTGAGCTTGCTGAGGCAGTGTATTTTGATATGAAGCCAATGGGTTTCTCCTTCATCCCCTTCACTTACTCGAGGTTTATCTCGGGTTTATGTAAAGTTAGAAATTTTGATCTCATTGACCCTCTTCTGAGGGACATGGAAATGTAGGTTCTGCTGTTCAAATGTTCTTTTGTTTCGTTCAGAATGGTCGAGCACCGGATGTTGTATCTTATACTATACCTATTAGCGGGCTATTTAGAGCTGGTAAGGTCACTGAGGCAGTTGAGATTTGGAATCAAATGGTTCGTTCATTGCGGGGTTAATCCGGATAATATAGCATGTGCAGCACTTGTTGTTTGGGTTATGTCACGCTCGAAAAGTTGATTTGGCTTATGACATGGTGGCAGAGGAGATCAAGAGTGCAAGAGTTAAGCTTAGTACAGTGGTTTATAATGCATTGATTAGTGGGTTTTGTAGAGCGGGTAGAATAGAAAAGGTGGAAGCTTTAAAATCATTTATGAGTAAGAGTGGGTGTAGTCCGGATCTTGTTACATACAATGTGTTGTTGATTTTATTATTATGATAGCAATATGTTGATAAAACTGGAAGGGGTGATGACTGAGATAGTAAGAAGCGGGATACAGCCTCATGCTTATAGTAGCGGTATTGCAGGGTTAGTCATCCTGAAAAATGCCATTCCTTCATGGTAAAGGAGATGGATCCTAGAGGTTTCTGCGATGTTATCTCCTACAGTACTCTGATTGAAACATTCTGTAGGGCGTCAAACACTAAGAAAGCTTACAAGCTCTTTGAGGAAATGAGACAGAAGAGGATTATAACGAATGTGGTCACATACATGATTCTTATCAAGTCTTCTTAGGGAAGGTAGCTCTAGTGTTGCTAAGAAGAAGCTCCTTGATCAGATGACAGAGTTAGGTCTGTCACCAGATAGCAAATTTACACAACTATTCTTGACCATTTATGTAAATCCGGCAATGTCGACAAGGCTTATGGTCTTTTCAGTGATATTATTGAGTACTGTATTACACCAGATGCGATTTCATACAACACCCTTATAAGTCTTCTCTGCAGGTCTTGTAGAGTAGCTGAAGCTTTAAAATTGTTTGAGGACATGCAGAGAGAAGAATGTTGTCCAGACGAGTTAAATTTCAAGTTCATTATTGGAGGACTCATACGCGAAAATAAATTATCAGCAGCCTACAAGGTTTGGGATCAGATGATGGATAAAGGATTCACCCTTGATAGAGATGTGTCTGATACACTCATCAAGGCTAGCTGTTCTACGAGTGCCGATGCATTGGTATGATAATGGCATACACTTATAGAATGCCAACATCATCTTCTCCTGTGCAAAAATGCCATCTTAGTCAATGTATGGCGACAAGGAGACGTGATCAATGGAATCAAGCTTTAGCTGCAACTATTGATGGCACAATTTTTTTGAATTTATTGTATCATTTTGACATTTTGTAACTCTATGATCATTTACCAAGTTTTATCATGTGTACTGATGCAGGATGGGAGAGGAAGGAAGACGCAAACATTTAAATCGAGCGGCAATTAATCTTTACCACAATCAAATCGAGAAACCGTAAGTTGTTACTTCAAGAACCCTATTGAATTTTCTTGGAACTGTGATAAAAAAGGAAAGAGAATTGAGTCGGGTACTTACATTTCTTGCTTCTAAACATTTAGGTGAGAGAGTAGAGATGATGTTTCTAAATTTGTTTGCTTGAATAAGTAAAAAAGATTACTTGCTTCGTCGTGTCAGTTTCCTTTAAAACAAGAATCCTACTTAAACTTCTCATCAAGTAATCATTCTCTCTCATTTTGAAACTCTCACTCTCTCTTTTTTGCTTTCTCCTAACTCTTTTCCTCCTTTAACTTGTGCTTCAATGTCTTACAACCACTATGAGACCAACCCTCATTTCGCGTTGCAGGATCAACGTCCCGGTGGTCCCTCTAGCTCATGGACCGGTCCCGACCACCAACAGATCCCACATGCTTACTCGGAATCGCCACCCAAGGCGAAAATAAAGACACGTGGACGCCACCAGACTGAGCCACATGATTCAATCCATGAACCGCCTTCCACAAGACCCTTGCCACTGAGACCAGAGGAACCATTACCACCACGCCGTCATCCAAACTCTGCCAGGCCATTGCTGTTAAGCCCTGAAGAGCAACAACGGCCTCCACACCGTGGCAATGGACCTGAACCAAGTCCATGGTGGACCGCTCCAACACGACCAACGCATCAATCAGACCCAAAGAGAACCAAGCCTGTGACATTGTCGGCGTCAGTCTGCTGTGCAATCTTTTGGGCCATCCTGATTTTCGCCGGCCTCATCCTCCTCATAGTCTACCTCAGCAACCGTCCACAGTCACCTTACTTCGACATCGCAGCAGCAAACCTAAACAGTGCCAATCTCGACATGGGATACATTCTAAACGGAGATCTCGCTGTTGTGGTAAACTTCACAAACCCAAGCAAGAAAAGCAGCGTGGACTTCACTTACCTAATGTTCGAACTCTACTTCTACAACACACTCATAGCGACCGAGCACATAGAGCCATTCATTGTACCAAAAGGAATGTCAATGTTCACAAGCTTCCATCTCGTGAGCAGTCAAGTACCGATTCAGATGATTCAGAGCCAGGAGCTTCAAGCACAGCTCGAAACCGGTCCTGTCCTGTTGCATTTGAAAGGAACGTTTCACGCTCGTTCGAACCTCGGGACGTTACTGAGATACTCTTATTGGTTGCACACACGTTGCAGCATGTCGTTCAACGTCCCTCCTTCAGGGTCCATGCGAGCAAGAAGATGCGAATCGAAACGCTAGCGATTGGCAACGTGCTGCGACTGAACACATTGCTTCTTTTCTTGATGCATTTTATTATTACATTGGTAAATTGATACTTCTTTTTTGTATGTTTTCATATTTTCTTGCCACTTTTAGAAATAAAACAAATTGCCAGAGCGAAAATGCATTGTAAATTTTGTATTTTGAAATAGGATTGATCTAAAATTCTATTTCTGTTTTAAAGTCATAGTATAAATGCATAACCCAAGTCTTTTTAACTGTATAAATGTTACACAAAATATGTTAGAACTTATAACTAAGTCTTCAACTTTAGAAGTATGAACAGTATAATTTTTAAAAAATGAAGGCTCGATCTTACAATATTTTTTTTTGTAAAAAAAGTGAAATATGTTGGAATAAAGTCTTTTAAATGTTACACGAAAAGAAAAGAATATTATCATTTTTTTTCATAAATGAATTATTATTTTTTGATAGATCAAAATTGGGCTATTTCAAGAACAAGTGATCAGGCCCAATCCATTAAGACTGGCCCATATTTGCTTCCTTGTGGCTTGCCCGGAGCTCAAGAAACAAACAATCTTCCTTTTTCCTTTTGTTCTCGTCTTCGTTTGTCACTTAAAGAGCTTCTTCTTCTTCTTCTTCTTCTTCTTTCCTAATACTTCGTCTCGATTTGATTTCGTAAGGTACGTTTCCGATTCTTAATCCGACCTCTGGTTTCGTCGATTTGGCTTGTAAATTAAGATTTTGAGGGTTTAGGGTTCTATACAGACGCAAAATGTATCTCGGGCTAGATCTAGTATTCAATTGGGATTCTTCATGATTCTGTAGGGTTTTTGAAAAAAATGAAGCTTGATACTAGTGGCTTCGAGACATCCATGCCTATGATTGGATTTAGCTCAAGTAGCGATATGCTTGATGGGTTTTCTTCTGTGCCCTCTTTTGATCTACCCCGCACAACAGATGTGAGTTTTTTTTTTTCTTTTTTGGTTTCGTGATTTCGAAGCAGATATTTTCGTGTGTTGCTTTCATTTGATTGCGAAACTTGTTTGTGTGTTTTGGGTTTTCAGTTTGATGGGTTTCAGAAAGAAGCTGTTCAAATGGTGAAGCCTGCTAAAGGAACAACCACACTCGCTTTTATCTTCAAAGAAGGTGTCATGGTCGCTGCTGATTCTCGTGCAAGCATGGGAGGATATATATGTATGTTCTCTCTTTCTTTTATCATTTTACTTTTTAGTTACTATGGTAGAAACACAATTACAATGGAGATTGAGTTCTTAGTTTTGTGTGGGCATGTCTTCGAGTATTCTTTCTTTTGGCCAGTGATTTATGAATAGTAAGAGGAAAGGAAGCCATTGTGTGATCTCTGTTGATGTTTTATATCGGTTTTCCACGTACAGCCTCACAATCTGTGAAGAAGATTATTGAAATCAATCCTTATATGCTCGGCACGATGGCCGGAGGAGCTGCTGACTGCCAGTTCTGGCACAGAAATCTTGGAATTAAGGTACATATCTCGACTTTCTCTTTCTGACTGATGCTTGGATCTGTGATTTATAACAGCTATCAGGATTCTTCTTACCTTGTTTAAAAGAAAGATTCATCTGCCTTGTCAAGGCTATAGTTCTTATGTTCTGTCTATATTAAAGAACGAGAAAGTTTCTGTTGTGGTGACTGGTGACTCTGAAATCTTTTCGGGTTCTACGCAAGTAATTTCTGCCGTTCAGTTAATTGCTTTAGCATGGGACTACCATTTCTGTAGCAATATACATTAGTTACAAAAGAACATAGATGGATGAATGGTAACTCTGAGGGATGAGAGTTAAGGAATGCAAGGTGATACGGTTGCTTTTCATTTATGCGGGTCTACGTAGTTCCGGTTTCTAAAACTTTGTTAAGTTAAATCATCGTGCCTGTAGATTTCTTCAACTTATTGCCAAATTTTTATTTGTTGAAACTGTGGCTAATCTCTTGATTTATTTATCTCCAAGTGCCGTCTACATGAGCTTGCGAACAAAAGGAGAATCTCTGTTTCCGGAGCTTCAAAACTTCTCGCAAACATGCTCTATTCATACCGTGGAATGGGACTTTCTGTTGGCACAATGATTGCTGGATGGGATGAAACTGTGAGTAAAAACCAATGTCATATCTTCAGTATTCTTTGCTTCCCAAGCAAATGAAAACTTTTGAGATTCTAAACTGTTACTTTGTGTGAATAGGGTCCTGGACTATACTATGTTGACAATGAAGGAGGACGGCTCAAGGGAGATAGGTTTTCAGTTGGTTCTGGTTCACCATATGCTTATGGTGTACTTGACAGCGGGTAAATCATTGTCTAACAGCATCTTCGTGTCTTTTGTCCCAATCCCAAAAACATTTGTCAGCATATCATTGTGCCAACAGCAACTGGTTCATGATCGTGATGTTCCTAACATCTTTCTCTTGTATCATTAGGTACAAGTTCGATATGTCAGTTGAAGAAGCTTCTGAGTTAGCAAGGAGATCAATCTACCATGCGACATTCCGTGATGGAGCCAGCGGTGGAGTAGCTAGCGGTTAGTAGCCAAGTGCATTTGTGTCCCAACTATGACATCTATATCTTTTTCAAGATGCTGACTTTAGCTCACCTAATAATAAGCTTCATGTCTTCTCATATGATCAGTGTACCACGTTGGTCCTAAAGGATGGACGAAACTGTCAGGAGATGATGTTGGGGAGCTACACTATCACTACTACCCCGTGACACCAGCCACCGCGGAACAAGTCATGGAGGAAGCAGCCGCCGAGTAAGAGAACCTGTTTTTATCTTCTGATCATTGACTTTTTTTCCCGTTTAGCTTAAACCGCGGTATTCGCTCTTCTGAAAATACATAGACTCAGTGCTTTGTTCAAGCAACTTTCGTTTACTCTTCACTTTGCGTTTCAACCATGGAATTAGGAATCTGTGATTTGTTATTGCACAATTGTTTTAGTTAAGAATGCTTGCAATCATGGACGTGATCCCTAGCGTGGAGATAGTCGTGTCTTACGTATGAGCCATGACTTGTGGTCTTCAATGATCCGATCGCGGTCATGCAAAAAAAAAATCGCAGTCATTGAGCTTGTTAGCTTTAAAAAGGTAAAATCTTTTTGGAATATCAAAGAGGAAGCGATGGAGTTGGTGATGGTGAAGTAAATGTCAGAATCAGAGGCTTTCGACAAAATCTCATGTGGATCGAAGCAATGTTTTTTTCTCTGTTACCGCGAGCGTCATTTGTAGAGTAGCCTCGGGACAGAATTATTATGAGACCTCAACGAAGTTTGTTAGTTACTTACACCTCATTAGTCAAAGAAACATTCAGATTGCATTCACTAGTTCCACTTGTGAGTTGTAACCAGACAAACAATTTCTAACGTTAAGATCCAAGGCTACCGATATTTCCCCTGGAAAACACCACTTCAGATTAACATATGGACGATGTTGTTGAAAGTGGATTTTAAACTAATAATGAGTTTTTAATATGGGCTGAGCGTTTGGTTCTGGTTGAAGAATATGTCCGGCGGTTCTAACAGGGTCGGCCTATTGGAATATGTCGCCTGAAGCCTTTAGAATTCAGAGCTACCACAAACCGCTATACCACAAGAGTTTTTTTTTGTAACTTTGATGTCCATAAAATGTATGAATTTTTTATGCCTAAAGCCCTTGCTTTAAGTCTGGGTCGGGCCTGGATTCCAATGTAGATTTCTTCCATAGAAGTGAGATAGATGAATATGATGTTTTTTTTGGATTGGAGATTGTCTGATAGAACGTATATTGGAGAGAAATGAAATGGAAGAAGTTAGTCTAGAAACTGACTCTCCTACTGATTCCACGACAAAGGATGAAAAAGCTTTGTCATGTAAGTTTAAGACCATGTGCAATGGTAAGAACCCATAATATTATCTAATATTAAATTAGTAAATTTAGTTTAAGAATCTTTTAGGGATTCTTGGCAGAATTTGGGTATTATTGTAAGAACCTCTAATGGTTCTTAAAAAAAAATTAAATTTTTTTTTGTAATTAAAATATTTTAAATACTTATATAAAACATACTTAAAACAAAATCAATTTACACATTTATAATAAACACTAAAACATTTTAAACATAATTATTGTATTGATCGTGTCCAAATTTTTGCTATATTCGGATCATTCTATTTAGGATCCGTTTTTCATATCCGATGAATTTTTAGATCGGATCGGATCCGATCAGATCCGTATCGGTTCTTGAAATTTTAAACGGATCTGAAATGGATCCAAGATCCGAAATAGTTTGATTCTTTCGGTTTCGGTTCGGTTCTTTCGGCTTATTAATGTTCGGATAATTTTGGGTATTTTCGGGTATTTTTGGGTATATTTTCGGATATTTTGGATTCGGATCGGAATATTTTAAACGGATCCGAAAGGGATCCGAAACTCCAAAAATGATAAATGAATTTGAAACGGATCCAAATACCGGAAAACAAAAAAATAAACCGAAAAATGGATCTGAAACAGATCCGAAAATGAAATCGTTCTCACAAAAAAAAAAACCGAAGAAACTATCTAAGATTCGGTTCTTCGCAAAGGACTCGAAGATACTGTCTCTTAGCATAAGTTTTATTATTATTTTTTTTAATTGAAAATTGGCTAAGAATACCGCACTGCTCGTGCATTAGTTCTTATTTTAGATTCTACATTGTCATATTTCTTTAATTTCCTTATTTGATCCTAAAAGTTAAAACTAATAAGGCAACTTGTATATATGTAAAGAGATCATCATCATATCGAGTGATATCTCTTTAAGTTTAGCTAGTCTAAGATATTATTAGTAAATATAATATTCTTCCTTTCATTGTATATTGTATTGTTCATTTGAGAAATATATGATTATCATTTAATCCTTATGGTATCAGAGTAGGAAAACAAACCTAGAAGCTAATCTTTTCTTCTACGCCTCCTATTTTTCTTTTTCTTTTCTTCCTTCTTCTTTCTTTTCCAATCTCTTGTTATTATGTCTTCCTCAGCAGATGCGTCCCCAACCTCTATCACATACACTATAACCACAAACACTCAAACACTCCTTCACATTAACATGTCTAATGTGTCTAAACTCACTGCTGATAATTATCTCATGTGGAGTCTTCAAATCCATGCGTTGCTCGATGGCTACAACCTTGCGGGACATCTCGATGGCTCTACACCTGTTCCATCTGAGACAATCTCTGTTGCTGATCACAATTATGAAAATCCTGCATATGTACTCTAGAAACGTCAAGATCGATTGATCTCCAGTGCTCTCCTCAGAGCCATTTCCTCTACCATTCAACCACTTGTCTCCCGGAAAACTACATCACATCAAATCTGGAACATGTTGTCCACCACGTACGCCAAACCAAGCAAAGGGCACATCAAACAACTCAAGATGCAACTTAAGAAATGGAAGAAAGAGAACAAAACTATTGATGTGTACTTACAAGGACATCTTGCACGCCTTGATCAACTTGCTATTCTCGGCAAACCTGTGGAGTTAGAAGATCAGATTGATCTTATATTGGAAGATCTTCCTGCATCCGCCAACGCTGTTCAACATCGCAATTCTAATCATCAACCTCGGCACAAAACAAACCATCATCACAACAACATGTCGAGACCAAACATCAACTACAACTGGCAGAATCACAACAATCAGCATAGGCATGACTCACGAGGCCCTAGACCTTACTTAGGTAAGTGTCAGATCTGCAATCTCCAAGGCCATAGTGCACGACGGTGTCCACAATTGCAGAGTCTCCAGCAACCGCCAGTGTCGTCTCCGTTTACACCGTGGCAACCAAGAGCCAGCATGGATGCTGTCTCTCCTTATACGACTAATAATTGGTTGCTGGACAGTGGCGCGACCCACCACATTACCACTGATCTTACCAATCTCTCACTCCATCAACCGTATAATGACGGAGAAGATGTTCTGATTGCTAACGGTTCTGGTCTTTCTATCACTCATACGGGTTCCACACTCTTCTCCTTTGCCACTCGTGATTTAAAACTTGATAAAGTTTTATGTGTTCCTGAAATACATAAATATCTCATATCAGTTTATCGATTATGTAATGCTAATCAAGTATCCGTCGAATTTTTTCCGGCCTCTTTTCAGGTGAAGGATCTTCAAACGGGGGACCTATTGCTCCAAGACAAGACTAAAGATGATCTATATGAATGGCCTGTCTCGAAAACATAAGCAGCAACTCTATTTGCATCATCTATACCCAAGGCTTCTATCGATTCATGGCATTCTCGACTAGGACATCCCTCTCAAAATATCTTAAGCACTATTCTTTCAAGGTTTTCTTTACTTACATTAGCCTCATCTAAATCCTTTTCACCATGTTTTGATTGCTTACTTAATAAAAGCCTCAAACTACCATTTTCTTAATCTACTATTTTCTCTACTCGTCCATTAGAATACATATTTTCTGATGTATGGAGTTCACCCATTCTATCTATTGATAACCACAAGTATTATTTAGTTTTTGTTGATCATTATACTAGATATACTTGGTTATTTCCTCTTAAACTAAAATCACAAGTTAAAGATATTTTCCCAGCATTTAAAAACCTAGTCGAGAATCGCTTTCAGACTCGAATCAGTACCTTGTATACAGATAATGGAGGCAAATATGTGGCTTTGCGGTCGTTCTTAGCTACTTCTGGAATATCACACTTAACCACTCCACCACACACACCCGAGCATAATGGCTTATCCGAGAGGAAGCACCGCCACATTGTCGAGATCGGACTGACATTGCTGTCTCAAGCATCCATTCCAAAGAAGTTATGGCCTTATGCATTTGCCACGACTGTCTACTTGATTAATTGATTACCCACACCGGTTCTCTCTCTTGATTCACTATATTAGCGACTGTTTGGATTAGCACCGAACTATGAGAAGCTCTGAATCTTTGGATGTCTATGCTTCCCCTGGACAAGACCGTATAACACTCACAAGATGCAAGATCGTTCCGCTCGGTGCCTATTACTGTCTCGATACAGTCTCTGGTCGGATCTATACTTCACGACACGTGAGATTCGATGAATCAACTTTTCCATTTGCGTCTTCAGCCACAACATCGTCTCAACCACCGTCACCTGCGTTCTCGGACAGGCCCATTCCGATAGATCTAACACCGCCGATTCAATTGGTTCCCCCGTTGCCGATTCTTCACCCACCGCCACCGCCGCCGATTTCTCAACCACTGTCGTCGCCGCCATCTGTTGCACCGGTGCATGTAGCTCCTCACACGCAGATATCATCACCTCACCCTAACTCTCTTCACCAACCGCCGTCGTCGCTGATCCCTCAACCACCGCTGCCGCCGTCTATTCTTCAACCACCACGGTTGATTTCTCCACCACCGTCGTTGCTGCAACCTGTAGCACCGACGCCTCCAGCTCCTCATCCGCAAGTATCGTCATCTCACTCTCACTCTCTTCACCTCTCTCGATCTCTTGATCCCACTACTCATTCTTCCCCAAATGGGCCAACACCCAGAGTCCAATTACCATCAATTCCTACTCTCTCTTCGGCCCAATTACCATTTCCCCAAACAGCTTTAAATCCAAGCCCCATTACACCTAGCCCATCTTCTACCTCATCTTCTTCTTCATCGACACAATCACAAAACCAAACACCACCACCAATTCTCCCCATCGTTGACCAACCGCTTCCTCCACCACCACTTACAAACCTTCACCCCATGACCACAAGAGCTAAAAACCAAATCACAAAACCCAAAAAGAAATACACCCTCACCACAGCTCTCTCTCACCGTTTAAACATTGAGCAACAACACTTGCTCAAGCACTCAAGGATGAACGATGGAGAAAATCTATGTCCGCCGAGTATGATGCTCAAATCAAATATCACACCTGGGATCTTGTTCCACCTTCCCCTCATCAAAACGTCATTGGTTGTCGCTGGATTTATAAGATAAAGTATCATGCTAATGGTCAGATTGATCGCTTCAAATCCAAATTGGTAGCGAGGGGTTTTCATCAACAACAAGGTCTGGATTACTCAGAAACCTTTAGCCCGGTGATTAAATCAACGACAATTTGGCTGGTCTTGGAGGTCGCAGTAAACAAAGCTTGGCCACTAAAGCAATTAGATGTGAATATTGCATTCCTCCAAGGGGATTTGACGGAAGAAGTCTATATGATGCAATCACCAGGTTTCGTAGACAGAGATAAGCCTCATCATGTCTGTCGTCTACGAAAGGCTATCTACGGTCTCAAACAGGCACACCACGTGTGGTATTCAGCTTTGAAGCAATACTTGATCGACATTGGTTTCTCCAACTCTCTGGCTGATACGTCATTATTTGTTCGAAACACTGGAACAAGTCTCACATATATATTGATCTATGTCGATGACATAATTGTTACAGGGAGTGATCCAAGAATCATTGCAACTGTTCTTCAATCCTTTGCGGCCAGATTTTCGATTAAAGATCCAACAGATCTTCACTACTTTCTGGGAATCGAAGTAACAAGGAATGCCAGGGGACTTCATCTTATGCAACGAAAGTATATAAGAGATCTCCTGGTTAAGACGAACATGATTGACGCAAAACCGGTGAGTACACACTTACCAACCTCGCCAAAACTACGATTACAGGCTGGTGATATTCTCCCTGATACAAACATATTCCGAATGATAGTTGGTAGTCTCCAGTATTTATCCTTCACCCGACCTGATATTGCCTTCGCCGTGAATAAACTACCACAATTTATGCACCGTCCTACAACTGAACACTTGACTGCGGAAAAAAGGGTCCTTCGGTATCTTGCTGGCACTCAAAATCATGGAATTCTTCTCAAGGTAGGATCACCACTTACACTACACGGTTTTTCGGATGCGGATTGGGCCGGTGACTTAGATGACTATGCGTCTACAAGTGCTTACATCATCTATCTCGACAACAATCCGATTTCCTGGTCATCAAAGAAACAAAAAGGTGTTGCGAGATCATCGACAAAAGCTGAATATCGAGCTGTTGCGAACACGGCTTCAGAGGTGCGGTGGATTTGTTCATTACTTCAATAACTCGGTATCAACCTTCCTCTCAAACCTGTTTTGTATTGTGATAATGTGGGAGCGACATATCTCTGTGCAAACCCAGTGTTTCATTCAAGGATGAAACATATAACTCTTGATTACCATTTTATACGAAATCAGATACAAGCAGGGATGCTTCGAGTTGCGCATGTCTCCACCCATGATCAGTTAGCCGATGCTTTGACCAAACCTCTTTCACGCCAACAACATCAGCGAACATGTGCCAAGATTGGACTCACAGGAGTTCGTCCATCTTGAGGAAGCGTAATAAGGAAACTTGTATATATGTAAAGATATCATCATCATATCGACTGATATCTCCTTAAGTTTAGCTAGTCTAAGATATGATTAGTAAATATAATATTCTTCCTTTCATTGTATATTGTTCATTTGAAAAATATATGATTATCATTTAATCCTTATAAACTGCTCGAGTTTAAGCTTTTCTTTACAACTTGGATATATGAAACCTAGATTTTGCTTGCACTATTCAAAATAAAATTCACATTTTTGATGCATTTACTTTGTCAATACATTTTGATGTTATTTTATTATGAGATTTTTCTTATAAACTCCATCATTTACCATTTTTATTTCATGCAATAGTATTGTGATTCCATGCACTGAATCTTGGTCAAAATATGATACCTAAATTAATTGATAACAGAGCCATGAAGTACACGGAGATCAATTCACTATGTGAATTAGATATAATAATTTTGGATCTCAGATTAAACTGTAATTTATATACGTATTATTTTAAATATCACTAGCTGATTATGCGGTAAGTTAGCGCGAGGCCTACCCACGAGAGGCACGAGTTTCCAGATCTGTTCTATAAAATTTTACTTACAATCTTGTTTACCATAAAAAAAAGACATATTACAACGTCAAAATCATGTGCAATGTATAAGAAATGTATAATAATAAATTGTTTGTCTATGACGGCGGTGATTATTGAAGTCATTTAAAAGGAGTCTTTCATAATAAAAAAAATATTTAAAAGGTTCTTAAAATCTAAAGAAATTCATGTGAAAGTTTCTTATTAAGAGATTGCTGTCTTATTGGGCATTTTAAGCCATCTAAATTTCCATGCAATATAATACGTTCAGAGTGCAACGGCTAAAATCTGCATGAATTTGATGAACTTATCTTTTATACTAGATCATTTCTATTTGATCTTCCAATAATTTTGGATTGATATTCTTTTCAAATTCAAATACCTTTCTTCAAGGGCTACGTACTTATTGATGATGATGATGATCAGCATCACCTCATAGAGATCTCAAATTCACTAAATTCGTGGTTGAAACACATAACATTTATTAATCATGAACTATATTATATAAACAGTATTATGCGCTTACTGCTATGCCTACCCAAGAGATACGAATCACATTATTCAAATCTCCACTTTAAATTATTACAGTGTAGTCATAAATGAAAGGTGAAAAAGATGTATATATAAATATATTACGTTCAAATTACAAATTAAAACCTCGTGTCCTATTGTATTGAATAATCTTCAATAAAAATTTGATAAGTAAATTATTTGGCAAAAATCTTCAAACTGATCTATAAAATGCCTTCAAGGGCGCTACTAATAAATCATCACTTCATAGTCCAAAAACACAGAGTCTTAAACAACTAAACATCCTATAAAAAAAATGGCGATCTTGATCTATCTTTTCTGGTTCTTGTTCATTACACTCTTCTCCATTATCTTTCTAAAAAAGAATCGAAACCCTAATGCCAATCTTCAACTTCCTCCTGGTCCTCGGGGTCTTCCGATTATCGGAATCTTGCACAAGTTCAAAGGAGTTCCTCACAAGTGGTTTCATCAGCTCTCACTCAAATACGGACCCGTGATGATGCTTCCTCTAGGGTTAAGTCCCATTGTTTTGATCTCCTCAAGCGAAGCAGCTGAAGAAGTGATCAAAACAAAAGATCTTGAGACATGCACTCGACCGAAGCTTGTCGGACTAGGTAAGCTCTCTTATAACCATAAAGACATCACTTTTGGGCTGTACACTGATTCTTGGAGAGAGAATCGTAAAGTCACGGTAACGGAGCTTTTAAACGTCAAAAAGATTCAAACGTTTAAGTTCATTAGAGAGGAAGAGATTGATGTCATGGTGAAGGAGATATCCGAATCGGCTTTGAAACAATCTCCTGTGGATATAAGCAAGACCCTTTTCTGCCTTTCCGCTAAAGTGTTATGTAGATCAGCTTTAGGACAAAACTTGCGAACCAACAAGATTTTCGACGTGGAGAGACTCGAAGAGCTTGTTACCGAGGGGTCGATAGCTTTAGGTCGTTTCTGTTTCTCGGATTTTTTCCCTGGTAGATTAGGGAAGTTTGCAGATTGGTTGTTTCAAACAAACAAAGGCCTAGAGAAAGTGTTCAAGGAGCTTGATGAGTTTTACCAATATGTGATTGATGAACACTTGAAGTCAAAAAATGGACGAAAAAATACGGATCCTCCGGCGGATATCGTTGCCGGATTGTTGGATATGGTCGATAAACATGAAGATGGCAAACGCAATTTGGATCAAGTCAAAGGAACACTCATGGTAAGTGAAAGCTTGATCTCTCATATACTACTAACAATTAATCATTTTACTTCATTTTATTTAATTTAAAATATATTTATTTTTCTATAATGTAAAACTATATTGCAACAAAAAAGAACTCTTTATATAACCTTTAAGGCTTTTATTTCTAATAATGGAATGAATTGTTAACTTTATATGTATGTTGATATGGGTGTTTGGTCATGTAGGATATGCTTCTAGGAGGTATAGATACAGGAGCCATATCAATGATTTGGACGATGACTGAACTCATTAGAAACCCGCGAGTAATGAAGAAAGCACAAGATGAGATTCGAGCTGTCCTCGGAAGCGGAAGAGAGAAACTCACTGAAGAAGACATTGACAAAGTTGAATACTTAAAGCTTATAATTAAGGAAACATTCAGGTTGCATCCAGCCATTCCAACTCTGCCTAGAGAATCAATGTCTCAAATAAAGATCCAAGGCTATGATATCCCTCCAAACACGCGGATCCAAATCAACATATGGGCGATAGGACAAGACCCCAAGCTATGGGATAATCCTCAAGAATTTATCCCCGAGCGATTCATCGATAGTTCTATACATTACAAGGGACAGCACTATGAGTTGTTACCTTTTGGTTCGGGTCGAAGAAACTGTCCTGGGATGCCAATGGCGATGCCTACCTTAGAATTGGGACTAATGAGTATGCTTTACTTCTTTGATTGGAAGTTGCCTAATGGGATGACACGCGAAGACATTGATATGGAAGAAGTTGGTAATGTCTCCTCTGTCAAGAAAGTGCCACTCCTTCTTGTTCCAGTTCAACACTACTGATGTGGGGGTTGACAAAAAATGTTTCAAACTTTCTTATCATATTTTCTTTGAAAGCTTATTTAGATTTTTATGTGTTGTTATCGTGTTTCTCTATCAATAAATAAATTTGGAGCTTCTAGTAAGTGCTTAGGAGAGTTCTTGACAAGAAAGGTTTTATTCATTATGAATATTTATGTAACACCTCTCTCCGTTTGAAACGCTATTCCAAGATGATTTATTGTCTTTACAAACCACCACACGATATTTCTTTGTGTTTGCCCTTGCAAAATTCTGAAAATCACTCCCCGAAAAATCATTTATCCTAATACTACTCCAACAAACACGTTTAACGGTGGAGTTCTCTCAGGACAAATGACGACAAAAACACGTGCATTGTAGTCAAATTAATTATTTCAAACTTTCCTTATATAGAGGATCTGAAATATACATAAGATCAAATAAGATATTGTGAATATATTTAAGAGACTTGTGTATATCATATATTATTCTAATAGTTAGATAATTAGGTTAATTCCTTTTTCTATATAAATGTATCCATCATGTACATTCAATCTTACTTCTTCCAATTCCTAACTCTCTCTATCATGGTATCAAAACAAGTTTTGCTAAGTGTTTTGATCTAACAATCAAACTCTCTTTATCCTCTTATCCTTTTGTTTTTTTTTGTTTTTATTTTTATTTTTATTCAAGTTCGTCATGAACCTCTGAATCTAAACCATCGATCTTCTACTATTCAAGTTTGAAACAGATCTTTGAATCTAAGTCAATTATTTCTTCCATTCAAACATATATTATATACTTCTGAATCTAAGCTACATGCTTCTTAAAAAAAGTTAACCCAAAGAAAGAAGAAAAATATCTTTTTGCCTTAGTGCTTTTGACATAAGCCAATCGTGCTTCCGTTTAAAGCTTCCATGCTTTTCCAGATTTTTTAATTATATTTGTTTTGTTTTCTTCTATCAAAGCCATGGTGCTTCTTTTATGAAATTTTCGATTTTTCTTTTGATTAACAACCAAAACTTAAGTTTCCTTCAATTTCCAAAGCCTTGTGCTTCCTGAAATCTCTTTTCAATTATGTCTAAAGGCTTGGCAACTGCTCATTGTCATTGTTGCTTTTAGGTTTTCACAAACAAAAAAAATTTGTTCAACTTCTTTTCCTCATCAAAGATACTTTTAATCACCAACGAGAGCTTTTGGTCCACTCCACCACATCATCTCTGTCTAGCCTTGGCTCCACAAAGTCGTCAGGAAAAGTTGTTATCATACTGAATCCTACCATCAAGCCCATATCAACACTCACCACTTTTTTTTGTCAAAACGCTTAACACACATAAAGTCCATCAATAACCGTACAAGAAAATGCGATCGACTTTAAATCGACCCAAGCGATTGTTAATCTACACTTACTGTTTTATCATTCCTCTCACGTCAATCTCAAGTAGATATTTTCGTCTTCGGAGCGTATAGAGGATCTTGAATATACATAAGATGAAGGAAGATATTATAAATATATTTAAGAAATTTGTATATATCATATATTATTCTAATAGTTAGATAATTATGTTAATTCCTTCTTCCATATAAATGTATCCATCATGTACATTCAATTTTATGAGAGTAAATATTACTTTTTCCAATTCCTAATCTCTCATATGTCATCACTCTCTCACCTTATACTTTACTATTTTTCCATAGACCAAAATATCACAACATACCCAACAATGACTTACCTTAGCACTTGTGTATTTTAGTATATAGAAATATAAGGCTCATGTTAGAGTCTATATTGTTTTGTATATAACATATATTCTGTTGTAAAACAGAGACGTTAATGAAAAATAACAAACTCTTTCTCTTTCTTCTTCTTCTTCATCGTTCTTGTTTTGATATGGTATCAGAGTTCTCACGATCATGCGTGCTTCTGTATTGAAGATTTTGTCTCAGAGATTCATCGCGATTATCATCTTTTTCATTCGATGTGTGATTGATTTCATTTTTCAGATCTGTTTTATTTCTCCTTTCTTTGACCCAACTGTGTCGATTCTCGATTTTCTCGATATTTTTCGGCACAAGTTTCTTCGATTCACCTTCGATTCATAACGACATCATCAAATCTAGCTCACGATGAACTCAAATCAACATCCTCCAACTTTCTCGCAGATTGTTCAAAATCAACAAAATCCTTATGGGGAAGATTCTCGGCACCGACATCTTGATCAATATGATAATCCGTACTTTCTACATAGTGCGGATCATGCTAGATTACAACTTGTAGCAGATCGACTTACATCTAGTGGTGATTTTCATTCTTGGAAGAGGTCAGTTCGTATGGCTTTAAATGTTAGAAACAAATTAGGATTTGTTGATAGAACCATTAAGAAACCGTCTGATAACCATAGAGATGTTGGATCATGGTCTGGATGTAATGACATGGTAGCTACGTGGTTGATGAATTCAGTTTCAAAGAAAATTGGTCAAAGTCTATTGTATATCTCAACTGCTGCTAGTGTATGGAACAACTTAATACTTCGTTTTAAGCAAGATGATGCACCGCGAGTGTATGAAATAGAGCAAAGATTAAGTACTTTGATGCCAAAATCTCTAGATGTTAGTACATATTCTACTGAGCTAATCACAATGTGGGAAGAGTATAAGAACTACATAGAATTACCAGTTTGCACATGTGGGAGATGTGAGTGTAATGCTGCTCATCAATGGGAAAGTTTACAACATAGAGGTCGAGTAATGAAGTTTTTGATGGGATTGAATGAGGCTTATGAGCAGACAAGACGTCATATCTTGATGCTCAAACCAATACCATCTATTGAAGAAGTCTATAACATGGTGGCTCAGGATGTGAGACAGAAGATGATAAAGCCAGTTATGAAAATAGATAATGTTGCCTTTCAAGCCAGTGAAGTATATGGTGGAGATGAATATGGATATCCAGATCAATGTGAATATACTTCTGCATATAACACTTATAGACGCATGAACAATTCAAACAGGCCTTTATGTACTCATTATGGTCAATTGGAACATACCATTCAGAAATGTTTCAAGCTACATGAGTACCCTCCAAGATATAGACCTCCTCATCCTACTAGCTACAATAACAAAAATGGACTTGTTCCTAGAGGTTTTACATCCTATAACTTCAAACCAGTATTTCAAGCTCCTTCACCAGGACAATTTCAGAACAAGACTGCTGCAAATATCTTCACTGGGTTATTGATGTACCAAGCCAAAACTTATCTGAAAAGGCAATCAATATGGATGTTACCAAGTATTCTCAAGATCAAATCAAGAATTTAACCCAAACACTATCGACTCAAGTGAATCAGATTCAGATTCCAAAGACTGATGCTTTTCAAGCATCATCTTCTATCACTGAACATGGTATCATGGCTTGTCAATCTTCTTCCGGTATTTCCTTTCCTCTCTCTTCAAGTTTACAATATAAGAACCATATCCTTACCTTTAATAATCAATGCCTTTCTACACTCTATAATTCTCTACCAAAAGGTTCTTGGATAGTTGATAGTGTGCCACTAGTCACGTATGTTCTGACCTTTCATTATTCAAAGAAATACATCAAATCTCAGGCATTACAGTGTCATTACCTGATGGTACTAGATTACCAATTTCTCATGTAGGAACAATTCATCTATCTGCTGCATTAACTTTACATAATGTTTTACATGTTCCTACATTTCAATTTAATCTGATAAGTGTAAGTAGACTCTTGCGTGATAGTTTGTGCTCTGCTCATTTCTTTCCTACACATTGTTATATAAAGGATGTTTCTCTGGACTTGATGATTGGGAAGGGTGAGCTAATCAATAATATTTTCATCCTTGAAGTTCATCCTCTCCCTACATCTTTCTGTGCATCCTTGTCAATAGAGGTGGATCTATGGCATCAACGCCTTGGTCATCCTTCCTTTGTCAAGTTACAACTTTTATCAGATGCATTGTCTATCTCAAAGTCAGGTTTTTCTAATTCTAGTTTGTGTTCTATATGTCCATTAGCTAAACAAAAGAATTTATCTTTTCCATTTCATAGTAATAAATGTGATTTACCATTTGATTTAGTTCATTTGGATATCTGGAGTCCTTTCTCTTTAGAGTATGTTGAAGGATATAGATATTTCTTTATAATAGTGGATGATTGTACACGAGTCACATGGGTTTATATGATGAGGAATAAAAGTCAAGCTTCACAACTATTCTCTATCTTTTTACAGCATGTTCTTACACAATATAATGCTCATATTAAAGCTCTTAGAATTGATAATGCACCAGAATTAGCTCTAACAGATATTGTTCAAAAACATGGCAAATTTCATTATTTTTCTTGTGCTTACACTCCACAACAGAACTCTGTTGTGGAACGTAAACATCAACATCTTTTGAATGTTGCTCGTGCTCTCCTTTTTCAATCTAATATTCCTCTTGTGTATTGGAGTGATAGTGTCTTTATTGTTGCATTCTTGATCAATAGGATATCTTCACCATTGTTAGGGAATAGAACACCATATGAGACTTTTCTAAATAAGAAACCAGATTATGCTCGCCTTAAAGCTTTTGGTTGTCTTGCTTATGCTTCTACCCTGCCTAAAGATAGAAACAAATTTACTCCTAGTGCTAGATCTTGTGTCTTTCTAGGCTATCCCTCTGGTTACAAAGGTTATAAGATTCTTGACTTAGATAATCATTCAATTTCAATATCTATAATCATTCAATTTCAATATCTAGCAATGTGGTTTTTCATGAACATGTCTTTCCTTTCAAATAAGAAAATGTAGAATCTTCAGATTTTTTCAAGAACATTACATTACATGTTTCTGTACATTTGTTTGTGCCTCATACATTATCTAACACAACTGCTCATGATTCTTTGCCTCTTGATGCATCCATATAGCATGTTTCATCATCTAGTCCTGCATCATCATCTAGACAAATCTCTGAGGAATCTACATCTAGTACCACAAATACTTCTCTAGACATTGTTGTGTTTGACCATCCTTCTCAATCTTCTAATAATGAAAGGCCAAAACGTAAGACTAAGGCTCCCTCTTACCTATCTGATTACCATTGTGCCCTTACTCAGTTAACTACTTCCCAAATTCCTCAAGTCATACTACATCTTACCCTTTATCTCTCTTATAATAAACTCTCTCCTCCTTTCTATTCTTTCCTTCTATCCTTTTCTCTTGAAACATAACCCAAAACATTTCACCAAGCTGTGAAGCTAGATTTGTGGAAGCGTGCTCTCAATGAGGAACTTCAGGCAATGGAACTGAATGTCACTTGGAATATTACTTCATTACCTCCTGGTAAGAATGTAGTGGGATGTAAGTGGGTTTTTACCATTAAATACAAGTATGATGGTACTATAGAGAGACATAAAGCACGCCTTGTAGCTAAAGGATACACACAACTGGAGGGTGTAGACTATAATGAGACTTTTTCTCCGGTTGCTAAGCTTACTAGTGTCAAAATGATGTTTGGTTTAGCTGCTGCCAAAGGCTAGAAATTGACTCAAATGGATGTATCTAATGCTTTTCTTCACAGTGATTTGGATGAAGAAATATATATGAGTCTCCCTCAAGGTTATACCCAGGTACCTCTACTGATCTTCCACCTAATGCTGTATGAGATTACATAAGTCTATTTATGGCTTAAGACAAGCTTCTAGACAATGGAATCTACACATTACTTCAGTATTATTAGGAGCTAATTTTACTCAGACAGAGGCAGATAGTACTCTCTTTGTGAAAGCCACATCAACTAGCTATCTAGTTGTCTTAGTTTATGTTGATGATATTGCTATAACAAGCAATAATAATGAGGATTTGGCTAAACTTAAGTGTATTCTGTCTGCTTCATTCAAGATTAAAGACTTAGGTCCTCTCTGATTTTTTCTTGGTTTAGAGGTGGCTAGATCTTCTAAGGGTATATATGTTTGCCAGAGAAAGTATAACTTAGACTTGCTTCAGGATACAGGATATTTAGGATGTAAGTCTAGTTATGTACCTATGGACCCATACACTCATTTGAGTCAAGAGACTGGTAAACCTTTACCTTCTGCTAAGCCGTATAGAGAACTTATTGGTCGCTTATTATATCTCACTATCACACGTCCTGATATAACATTGTTGTCCATAAGTTGAGTCAATATCTCCAGAATCCTACAGATGCTCATCTTCAAGCTGCTCATAGGATTTTAAGATACTTGAAAGCAGATCCTGGTCAAGGTCTCTTTTATGCTGCTGATACAAAATTGTGTTTGAATGCCTTTGCTGATGCGGATTGGACATCCTGTCCTGATTCCATGCAATCTACTTCTTGTTATTGCGTATATCTTGGCTCATCTTTGATCTGCTGGAAAGCTAAGAAGCAGCAAGTTTTGAGTATAATTAGTTCAGAGGCTGAGTATCGGAGCTTAGCTAACGTTACTAGAGAGTTAATATGGCTTCAACAATTGCTTGATGCTTTTCAGGTTTTAGTGGTTAAAGTGGCTAAACTTTTTTGTGACAATAAGTCGACTCTCTACATTGCTTCAAATCCAGTGTTTCACGAACGCACGAAGCATGTTGAGATAGACTATCACACCGTGAGGGATCAATTGAAGAAAGGTACACTCAAAGCATTTTATGTTTCTAGTGAGAATCAGCTTGCTGACATATTGACTAAACCACTTCATCCTAGTCCTTTTCACTTTATCTTACAACGACTTTCGGTGTCAACCCTTTTCAAGCCACAAAGCTCACCTTGAAAAGACTTGCGGGGGTGTATCGCAACATATACAACAATGGCTTATGTTAGCAAATGTGTATTTTAGTATATAGAAATATAAGGCTCATGTTAGAGTCTATATTGTTTTTGTATATAACAGAGATTCTGTTGTAAAACATAGACGTTAATGAAAAATAACAAACTCTTTCTCTTTCTCTTTTTCTTCATCGTTCTTGTTTTGATACAAAAGTATCACAATTTTACTTCTAAAAAGTTAGAAAGAACTCAATCCTTGATACTTTTTCTTACATTCAAAGTAGATGTCTCGGTCAATTTGTTTCTCAGTTAACCGTACGGTTCAAACACATACATCATGAGGATAAATTGCAATATATATTTCCCACGTAACGATAACAAATTAGTTCAACCTATAATCAACAAGGATAAATTAATTTTAAGGACATGTTCAACTTTAAAATAGTTTACTTCAAAGAGAAGAACAAAGTCTATTTAGTATTTTATGCTAAACCTTAAGTTTTATATCACACGTAAAGGATAACATAGAAAACAAATCATATTGTAGATATTATTTTTTTTTGTCAACAATCATATTGTAGATATAAAGAAGTGATACTTGAAAATAACCAACACCACATTAATCTACAAGACCAACTTATTATAATATTAAAACTTAGTTTAATAATATATATATTATTCTCAAGCGGTGATAAAGATTTGAAATAAAACAAAAACTATCAAATATGAAATTTGAAATTAATTAAAAGATATCCAACATGTTGTTACCTAATAATTTGTATAACAACAAGTGTATTATTATAATATTTCAAAACTAATAGCTGGAGTCATTATTAACTGCATTTCTCCTAAAGTCTACTACAACTAAAATGTAATCTTTAGCTTATTTTCTTTAAATCATTGACTTTAGATCATTATAAAAAAACGATCCATATGAGTTGAACAAATTGATGAAAACACGTTTTCTGATTCATAGAAAAAGTCAATAAATAATCAATAGTAATGCAATAACTTTCATTGTCTATATAAATCCATTTTTGGAAACTATCTTCTTCACTTTAAAAACAAGAGAGAAAAAAAAATGTCAATCTTGCTCTGTTTCATCTACATTTTACCTATCTTTTTAGTTTCATTGATCTTTTCAAGAAAGATCAAAGCTTTGAAATGGAATCTTCCTCCGGGACCAAAGAAGCTTCCAATCATCGGAAACTTACACAACCTAAAAGGATTGCCTCACTCATGTTTTCGAAATCTTTCCGAAAAATACGGACCAGTGATGCTTCTCCATTTCGGATTCGTCCCCGTGGTCGTGATCTCATCCAAAGAAGGAGCAGAAGAAGCTCTCAAGATCCAAGATCTTGAATGTTGTAGCCGACCAGAGACGGTAGCGACCAGAATGATTTCTTACAACTTCAAAGACATCGGTTTCGCGCCTTACGGCGAAGAATGGAAAGCATTGCGAAAGCTCGTGGTTGTCGAGCTCTTGAACACGAAAAAGTTTCAATCTTTTAGATATATCAGAGAAGAAGAGAATGACTTGCTAGTCAAGAAACTAACCGAATCGGCTCTGACTCGATCCCCGGTGAATTTGACGAAGACTTTATTCACGCTCGTCGCGAGTATCGTCTGTAGGCTCGCGTTCGGGATCGATATCCACAAGTGCGAGTTCATCGACGAGCACAACGTTGCGGATCTAGTTCATAAGTTTGAGTTGCTCGTTGATGGCATTGCCTTCTCTGATTTCTTCCCTCGAGTTGGTTGGATTATTGACCGAATCTCTGGTCAAAACAAGACACTAAACGATGTTTTTTCGGAACTCGACATGTTCTTTCAGAATGTGCTTGATGATCATCTTAAGCCTGAAAGAATAGTACCAGAGGTTCCTGATGTTGTTGATGTAATGGTTGATATGATGAAGAGACAAGAGAATGATGATGGAGAATCTTTCAAGCTCACAACGGAGCATCTCAAAGGAATCATCTCGGTAAACACCAAAACCTTCTTGTAGAGTGTATTAATAAACTCTCTTTACATGTGATTCCGCTATTATTTACCATTCACAATATACTAAAACTAACTTTTCAACGTTTTATAGTTATACTGCAAAAACTTTATTCGGTTCAGTTTATTATGCTAAAAATCTATGTTCTAGAATTCGCTAGGAGCTAGTCGAATGATGACTTTGGACCTAGCAGTTACCTAGAAAATCGAAAATTACACCGATTAGTCGGAGATTACACAGATTAATCGAAGACTAGTTTTAAATTATTTTTGTAATTTTAATTAAAATCAATTTTATAAATATATAATAAATTTCATACCACGATTTATATATGTTTTAACTTATTTTCGACTAAAAAGAACTAATTTATATGATTTTAAAGATTATAACAGATTTTTGATTAGTTAAAAGCCTAATCCAGTAGGTTAAATAGTGATAATGTTGGAAAAATCATATTTAGGCGAAAACTAATCGGACGACCACCGACTAACAGATATACGAGGAGTAATCGGTCTAGACGGAAATTTTATAACAAGGCTAAAAATTATTCAATTATTTCGTTGTTCTGATATTTATCTGATATATCAGTCAAAGTCCATAGTAACATTTGAACTTATGAGTAAGTGATTGTGTTCATCAGGACATATTCCTAGCGGGAGTAAACACAAGCGTCATCACATTGACATGGGCGATGACAGAGTTGATTAGGAACCCGAGAGTGATGGAGAAAGTGAAAAACGAGATTCGGACAACGCTTGGGGACAAGAAGGAGAGACTCACAGAACAAGATCTTAACAAGCTCGATTACTTCAAGCTCGTAGTCAAGGAGACATTCAGGTTACACCCAGCAGCTCCACTTTTGCTCCCAAGAGAGACATTGTCTCAAGTCAAGATCCAAGGCTACGATATTCCAGCTAAAACCCAGATGATGATCAACGTTTACTCCATCGCACGCGATCCAAAACTATGGACAAACCCTGATGAGTTTAACCCTGAGAGGTTCCTCGACGGTTCCATAGATTACAGAGGACTAAACTTTGAGCTGTTACCGTTTGGTTCTGGTCGAAGAATCTGTCCCGGGATGACAATGGGAATCACCACTGTGGAATTGGGACTTTTGAATGTGCTCTACTTCTTCGACTGGGGATTGCCAGAAGGGAAGACGGTGAAGGATATCGACTTGGAAGAAACCGGGTCGATCATAATCAGCAAGAAAGCAACACTTGAACTTGTTCCATTTCTTCATCATAGAATCTAAATGATACAAAACACTTAAACTATTTAATGTAAAAATGTGAGATCATGCATGTTTTAGTGTTTGTCCCAAAAAGTGATAATAATACAACAGTTAACTATAAAGAGAAAATTTAGATAGGCTTTCTATAAAGAGAAAGATACATGAATCAATAATAGTCATTGTAATAATTCCTATGGTAGTGATGGTTGTTGTTCTGCTGCTCTAGTTCACCAGTTAACTCCTTGGACAAAATATTCGTCTCCATAGTTCTTCCTTCCGGTTCCTTAAGGTACATCCGGTCATCTAAGTAGGCCGTGATTTCGGTTATTATCACTTGTAGATCAGCCGAGTCCTTTTTCGCCCTCAATTTCGCCAAGAAATGCTCTCTGACAACGTTCATTACTTTCAAGAACTGAGATTTGTACCTCTGATGAAGACCAAACCCGGCCGTCTACACACATAGGAACAGATACAAGAGTTATTATGATTTAAAGACTGTTTCTGGTAACTGTAGTCGATGCTTTTTCAGTACCTGGAGAAATGCGTTTAAGGCTGTTGCCGTAGCTCTGTTGTTGGCTGAGATTTTGTTAAGGAACCGAGCAAGCCAAGCCCATCCGTGTTCGATCCCATGAATGTTTGTAGCACTCCCACCACGAACATCTGTCTGCAATTACCATTAAAAAAAGAATCCCATTGCTAAGAAACGGAGTATATAAATAGCAATGCACAAGAGATTGTTGAATACAAGGAGGTAAAAACCTGGACAAGTGCACCGTAGAGTCGCATTATGGAATCTAGGCGTTGATATGCATCCGAGTCCCAAGGTGTCTGGATTTATTACAGAGAAATTAATAAGAATAAGAAGTGTAATTAACAGTTTTTCATAATGATTTTAAAAGAAGATTAGTTACCTTTGAGTTAACAATATGCTTTGGCACAGTGTAAATGCAAGCTTTGTGGAATTCCGCAAGTACAATATCCATAGCTTGTGGAAACTGTGTGTATCAATATGGTAGATGGTATCAGGTAATAGTACGAAGGGTTATAACTACAGAACCATTAAAAATTCACTGCAAAAATATCAAAATAAAAACTGGATCTTGTACCTGCGAGGTGACATAAACAATAACGTAGCTGCACGCGAAAGGGTTTTGCCAAGCGGAGACTATCTGAAAGAATCAGCAAACATCAGTGGTATAAGACTCATTTATCTAATAAAAGATGCCAGCGGAAGATAATCCAACATATGAATTTATGAACGAGTTGTTTGCCAATTTGACATGAGGGCAACGATCTGAGTCATTTTCAACATCAACCATACAACATGAGCAGGTAAATGTTTAAGCGACTAGACATACAAGTTACCTTTTTCGCAAGTGTGGCAATACTGATGGACACAGGACAACGAGGGTCCTTCAATATTTTGAGAATCTCGTTGATCTTCGTACTGCAAAATATCAAAAGCAAAAATGGTTTGTTCAAAACAAGGAAGGTTAATGAAACTCCACAAAGGTACAGGTAAGATCACACCAAAACCTCTTCAAATCCATCAGAATCTTTCTTACCAAAAGCTTAAAACAGACATTTTAACGAGGAAAACAAGATCATCACTCCCAGATTAACATGCTAAAAAGCTAGGCATATACCGCTAGAGGAATGGAAATGCAAAGCTGTAATGCGAAAAACTGACAAATTACAGGCAGAAACCATAAACCAATACCTCACGTTATCCTTTGTCCCCCTTATTTGCTTTATCACCCTTGCAATATGCTTTTCAAAGCTACTAAAGTCCTACAAATAGTTAAAATAGCCACATGACTTGTGAGAAAATGTGGATATTATGACAGTTAAAAACATAAGAAAATGATAGATACCTCATTCGAACGTGATTTTAGCGATTGGTTCGTTGCTTCTAGCTCTTCGAGCTTCTTCAATCTGTGCTTCTCCAATTTCAGAACACTTTCTGCAGCTTGGATCGACTTACCTAAAATATTAACACAGCATGAAATGAGATCACAATCTTAAATATGGCAAAGAAAGAACAATCACGACATTTGATTGAAGAAGAAAAAATATGTACATAATGGAAGTTTGCTCACCCTCAGACTGAGCATTTGATGCAGTGCTACCTCTCTCGGCCAGAACCTTCTCTTCTGCAAGTTTTTGTTCAGCAGCTTTCCGCTCTGCTGCTTCCTTTTCAGCTACTTCTTTGGCTGCCTTTCTCTCAACTTCTTTCTTTGCTTCTTCAGCTCTGATTTTTGCTAGCATCTAATAGAAATAAAATTGACAGACCTTAAGCAAACTGAGTAGGCTAAGAATAATAAAAATATAATGTTCAGTCCAAAAACACTGACTTCAGCCTCTGCACGGGCTTTTTCTTGACGTATTTTCTCTTCTTGATGCGCCCTTTCTCTCCTCCTGGCTTCTTCCTGAGCTTCCTCGCTCCTTATTTTTCTTTCTTCTATTTGCGATTTAATTTCTTGTTCGTGTTGGACAGCAGTCAGATGAGTATCAAGTGCTTCAGCACTAAAAAAATGCAACAGGAAAACTCATTATTTCCCAAAATTTTGGAGACATTAGAAGGAAAAAGTAACGGAATATTAAACTAATTTCGTAAGAAAATGTATTCTTGAGACTAGAATGCCAGCAGCAACAATAGCTTACACTTTTCGCTGATATTGAAGATCAAGTTTCCGTTCAACTTCTTTTCTAGTTTCGCAGTACTTTTCAACCCGGGCTATTGCAGCGTGGCACGTTTCGATCTCGTTCATTATTTCCGCTTCAACAACTGATACTTGATTCCTAATATCTTCCTGTTATCAACCGATCCAAATTCTCAATAACTTAAACGTACCGCTTGAATTATGTACCCATTTATCAACCAAAAAAAGAAAAATCTACACACCTTAACTTCGGTTTGGTGGTCGTTGATCACCTCAAACAAGGCACTCTCAGCCAGACCCATCTTATTCATCAAAAAGCACTCAGACTCACGGTCAAACTCATCATCAGATTCATCACTGTGTTGACAAAAAAACATAACCGATAAAACCATCAAACATAACCGATAGCTTGATTCTGAAAAGCTAGCAAGGGAGGGTTGGTGGTAATTTCACCTCAAGTATAGATCATCACAAGCAAAACGTTTCCCCATAGTACAGACTTGACTATGACCTTCTTCCTCTTCATCACTCTCTTCATCTTCATCACTATCCATCTCATCTTCTGATATATACATAACAAATCCTCCTCGACTTCTTCCCATCCTTTTAACACGCCAAATCAACATCAGAAACGATCTATATATACTTCTAAAAACTTTAACTAAATCAACCAACAAAAGGGACACTTACTACTCACTACCAATCCAAATCAATGCAAAAGTTCAGAATGAAAAAATCGAAAACACAAACCAAAAAGAAAGAGATATGTAGTTATGTACCCTGAGGTTGTCTTATTAGATGTCTGGGTAAACCTTGAAAAGGCATTGAGTTTCTTTTCAACAGACTCAATCTCAGAGACTAAGCTCTCGAAATTCCAATTAGGCTCAGGATCAATGCTAATCCCATCAACGTTTTTGGGGCAACGAGGTTCCAAAACAATCCCCCTGAAGAAAAAAAACCCACAAAGACTCAAACTTTTTTCCACAAGAATATGAGAAATTCATAGGAACCCATTCACCAAAGTTCCAAAATTTACAAAGAACATCAGAGAAAAGAAAGAAAGAGAAGTTACATTAAGATAGTTTCACACAAGAGATTGTCTCGCTTCTTCTCGCTTTAAATACCCACACAGAGCTTTAGTTCTACACTCCGAAGAATCAAAGATTCCTCCACCGCACCAATCTCGACGCTTCTACTCGACGAAGAGATCGAATCGAACGCAGAAAGCAAAAGCAAGACGTCAAGGGAAGAAAACGAGAATGGAGGAAGAAGCTTTATTACGAGTTGATAAATTGTGTGTGAAAAAATCGAAACACGAGCGAATCTAAAGATCGCCGATTGTCTCTCTCTCACTCTCAGGTCTCACGGAAAGTTCTAGTATAACCTCCGATCCAAAAAAAAAATGCCAGTTATATAACTTTGTTATAAAATTTTGTTTTGTTTTTATTTAATTTTAAACGAAAAATAGGTAAGTTACTGAGTTGTCCTCGGTGAAATCGAATAATTACATGATCTAATCACTTATTTTTCAGGTCATCCACCCGAACTCAACAACAATTGGATCTTGGTAAAAAAACAAAAAAGAGAAAAGAAAATGAAAAATTAAGGAAAAGAAACAAATTAGGGTTTGTCGTTTCCTCTCCCTATTGCGATTTTCTTTCTTCTTCTTCGATCCTCTCTCTTCTTCGATCTCTTCTTCTTCTTCTTCGATCCTCTTCTTCTTCGTCAATCATCTTCTTCTGTTAAACTCACTCTTCTTCTTCTCCAAAAGTGAAGAGAAAGCTAAAGAAGAAACATCAAATCCTCGTCGCCGTCTCTGGTAAGCTCGCCGCCTACGCCGCAGCCGTCGCGCCTACGCCGCCGCCGTCGCGCCTACGCCGTCGCCGCTGCGCCTACGACGTCGCCGTCTGTGCCTAAGCCGTCGCCGTCTATCTCTTACTCACGACGATATATACTCTTAGATTTTCAAA
>OVAN01000717.1:0-51962 GCA_900406275.1 Anastatica hierochuntica | reverse complement strand
CATATGACACGATCGATCGATCAGAAGAGAAGGACAAGGATCGATCGATCCATGTCCCTGAATCGATCGATCCATGTCCCTGGATCGATCGATCCCTATCCTGACGCGGGTTTATCGGATTTTCGTGATAAATTAAAGGAACAGGAGGTTGAGGATGAGTATGTACCACCCCCACCTTATATACCCAAGCCTCTATATCCTTCCAGACCCCGTCAAAAGATTAAGGAACGCGAGTATAAGAAGTTGAAGAATCTATTTGGTGAATTACATGTGCGATTGTCTTTCGTCGAAGCAGTCAAGATGGTACCTTCTCTTAAGAGGTACATGAAGAAGATTCTCTCAGATTGCTTGACCTTAGAACAAGGTGTATCGGTTCTTACTGCGGAGTGTAGCGCAGTTCTTCAAAATATTGCACCGGAGAAACATGAAGATCCAGGTCCTTTTTTGCCTTGTTGGATTGGATCTCTTACCTTCGAGAGATGTCTGTATGATTTGGGCTCTAGAGTTACTTTGATGCCGTTGTCTGTCTCGCAGAGGCTGAATATGGTGAACTATAAGCCCACGAAGATATCCTTGATACTTGCTGATAGATCAATTCGGAAGCCAATAGGCATTCTCGATAACATTCATGTTGGTGCTGGGAAAGGCTATGTATACACTGATTTCGTAGTCTTGGAGCTTGATGAAGAACCTAAGGATTCTATCATCTTGGGTAGACATTCGTATCTACTCCTAGAGCGATGATTGATGTTCAGAATGGTCAGATTGATCTGCAGTTGGGTAAACTAAATGTGCGTCAACCTCGAGAAGTCAACAAAGAAGCCTACCATTGATGGGCATATGATGTGAGAATTTGTTTCTCAATCGAGTTTACTCCCAAACTCAACTCTATGCCTCAATTGCAAGGCTAGTTGTCATAGTAATGAGTATCGAATCCACAAGGAGCAATAACTTACGCAATTAGCTCTAAGACGAGTTCATTAATCTAAGTCTAAAAATAGAGAATGGTTTGAACGATTCAAAGAACAAAACAAATAAAACTAGTTGTAAAAACTAAAGAGAAAATTACACTCCTAGGCACTTTTGTGATTTCAATTACACCCATAGGCACATTTTGACTCTTGAGCACCTTAAGATGTATGAATGACATATTTACCCTTTCTTCCAAATAACCATCTATTTTCTCACTCTTTAAAAAAAATCTGATTTATTGTGAAAATTCTTTAATTTTTAAACACAATTTTAAAAGAAAAAGGAGGTTGCGATTTTCGAAATTTGTCTTTTGTTTGTTTTCTAAAAAAAAACATTGCCATTGTTGTGTTTTGTTTAGAAACCAAGAACGAAATCATCTTGTGTTTTCCCTCCATTGACAGAACTTAGAAATCTTCTTCGATAGCCTAGAGTTACTAAAGTATATTGTTGAGAAAACCCCGTTTGCACAGTGCTATCAATCGGGTTTGCGAAGCTTGTGAGATTTCCCGGCGACTAGAAAGGATCAAGTCCGACACTTTCTTCGTTTTTCCGGGCACACTTAAGAAACTGAACATGATTGGTAAAAAGCCCTTATTTTTCTTCGTCTGATATGTTAAATACATTGTCAATTTTGCAAAATGGGCGGGGGAAAACCCTAATTGATTTTGTCAATTTTGCAGAAGGGACAGTACACTCCGTCGACAAGAGACTGCCGGAGAGACTTTTTCGAACCGATAGGTACCGCGACGGATGACTGAATGTGTATTCGAAAGTAGACATATTGTCCTTGATTCGCCAGAAGCTTGAAGGTTCAGATGAGTTCAATACCATACGAGATTCGCCGTTTGGTGCACTGTTCAACATTCCGGTAAACCGATGTCCAACATCTTGCAAGTTGATACATGGTTTATTGTCGAGACAATTAGCACACAGGAAGAAGTTTGTTCTGTGGACGGTTTTTGGTGGACAACCACTAAGATTATCTATAGTTGAGTTTGGTGTCATAACTGGTCTATATTGTGGTGATTTCCTGGAGGATTATGAGTTCGATTACAACCCCTCACGTCCTGGCAACAATTGTTATTGGTACAAGCTAATAGGAAACAATCTTAAAACTACGTTAGGTGAGGTGTATGAAATGCTTGCTTCATCAAATGACATGCCAAGTTGGAGGAGGCTACGACTTGCGCTCATTNGGGGGGGGACCATCTCCCAAGTTTGTGGACATGGTTGAGGATGTAGAGAAGTTTATGCGCTTCTCATGGGGTAGAGAGTCCTTTCTACACACAATTTCATCCATGCTGTCGCGCCCCAAGGTACGGGGAAAGTGTGAGAAACCTGTGGACATGCTTAGAAAAAATCTAAAGCAACAAACGATGAGTTCGCAAGGATTCCCCTGGTGTTGCAGTTGCTTGCATTTCAAAACATGGATTGGCAGAAAAATTACCCAACCCGACCGACAACATAACATTGATGGATGCATCATTCGTTTGTTCGCCTCAGATAAACACTGTGACACTTAAAGGTGTCTTTAAGGTTGAAAATGACCCTAATGTAAGACTTCTTCATAAATATAGTATATTAGCAATTCCTTATTCTTCTCTTCTTATTAAATCGATAACCATTTTCTCTCCGTATTTTTACCAAGTTGTCTGTTGTGCCTACCATAAGTCTTCCGGCTGAGTGGGAATGTGCGGGGTGGGCTGACTAGGATGGAGAGTTTAAAGACCCAAGTGTTTTGTACCTGGAAAGTTTGATTGAAAGGAACCACACCTTTGATAAAGTAAACTGGAATGGGGGCGATGGTTCATTGCCTTTGATTGTTGTGAGTAAAGATTCACAAAAGGCTGCGCAAAAGAAGAATTTTTTGGTAGGAAGGTAAGGAAGATCGCTTCGAAGACACCAGTGTCCGTGAAGCCTAAAACAAGATCATCTAAGAAGAAGGCAAAACGAGAGCGGCGAAAGAAAGTCAGTATTGATGAGGAAGAAACATTGGATGTGAATCAGAGACTGTTGTAAGCGGAGGCAAAGCTGGTAGAGGTTGTAGCCGAGCTTAAGAGGGTAGCTGCAAAGAACAAGCAGCTTGAGCTTAGGCTTAAATGCTTTAGTGCGGGACATGTTTATCGAGTTCGACGTAGTGGGTTGGGGAAGAAAACCCCTTTTGCGTGAATATGCAACAACCAGCTCGTCAAAACCAGCAGATTTTCAACCGCCGTTGGACTCTGCAGTTAATTCTTGGGCAGGGTATGAGGCAATTAAAGTGGTGATAGACGACAACGGAGATGCATGAGAGAAGGTAATAAGCAGTTATTGTGCAACGTAGTACCTAATCTATAGAAAATTGAGAACATTAGTCTCACAAATAGAATGTTTCGTTAGGAAGTGTAGCCATCAGCTGAAGGGAAAGGAAATATGGACCTGACAGGCGATGGTCAGTCCACATTACCGAAGCTGACTAATGATGCAGGAAAGGATGGTGAGGAAATGCAGAAAGTATAGGTAACGTAAAACCATATGTGATGAACTTTATGTCATTGAGGTGTCTTGGATGGATAACAAACTCGTGGATACGCATGGGAAAAAGTCGAAGGGAATACGTGATGCATCGGGGGCGCTGGATGAGGCTCGATGCGACGGTCCTAGCCTTATGGTCAAGAAGATTAGTGAGAGGGGTGAACAGGTGGGAGAGGTTTGAACAATGGTTAAATAAATTTAATTGTTGCAGGTTGTCTTTAAATTGTCTAAATTGATGGTCTGTAGTGATTGCTAATCATCCATAATTTGCAGGGGAAAATCGATAGACAGGGAATTGTCGATGGCATAGAGGAGGAGGAAGCCATATCGACGCAACCTAGTAAAGACCAAACTGTGGATGTTGGTGGAGGAGTTTATGTGCCAACGCAGCCAGACGAGGATGGACCGGCGGATGTGTCGGTGAAACATCATGGGGAGGTAATTGAGATCCATTATCTAACCCTTTTTCAGGTGGTCAGGAGTTTGCAATTATATTAGGTTCCCTTGTAATATGGTGGAGGAGAGGGATTTGTACTCTAACCCGGAAATTGCATAGTATTATCTCTAGTTGTGTTTGACGACGGACGGGGAATTGTGGATATAAATTTCAAAGTAGTAGCTTAGTTAGGTGTGGATGGTTAATTATGTACATAAAATTGTGTTGCAGGTTGTATTTAATTTGTCAAAATTGATGGTCTGTAGTAATTGCTAATCATCCATAATTTGCAGGGAAAAATCGATGGACAGGGAATTGCTGATGACGTAGAGGAAGAGAAAGTCATATCGACGCAACCTAGTAAGGACCAAACGGTGGATGTTGGTGGAGGAGTTGATGTGCCAACGCAGCCAGACGTGGATGGACCGGCGGATGTGTCGGTGAAATATGATGGGGAGGTAATAGGGTTGGGCAAATTACCCGGAACCGAAAAACCGAACCGAAATAACCGGAACCGAAACCGAACCGAAACCGAAAAAAACTAAAAATTACCCGAACGGTTCCAATATTCGAGAACCGAAATAACCGGAATCGAACCAAACCAAACCGCAATATTTCGGGTAACCGAATAGAACCGAAAATACTTAAAAATACCTAAAAATATTCAGAAATACCTAAAAATATGCAAAAATACCCGAAAATACCCGAAAATAACTGAAAATATCCAAAAATACCCGAAAATTTATACCCTAATGGTTACTTAATTCAATCGGAACCGAACCCGAACCAAACCGGAACCGAACCGAAACTGAACCGAAATATTTAAGGACCCGAATGGTTCCAATTTTTGAGAACCGAAAGAACCGAGAACCGAAAAAACCGAACCGAAACCGAACGCCCAGGCCTAGGAGGTAATAACTATGAGAGCTATTATCTAACCCTTTCTGAGGTGGTCAGCAGTTTGCAATTATATTAGGTTCCCTTGTAATGTGATGGAGGAGAGAGATTTGTACTCTAACCCGCAAATTGCATAGTATTATCTCTATATGTGTTTGATGGATGGGAAATTGTGGATATACTTTTCGATTTTCTAGCAATCACATCGCACACAACAATGTTGTGATTGACAACACGTTCCTTCTCAACCTAGCCAAAAGCCAGAATTGGGTGACCAGCTCTGTAAGTTAATGTAACCCCGCACATCATTTTGTTTTTGCTTTTGAACCGAAATTTTAAATGTTCCATATTCTTTTCACTTATACAACACATTGAGGTACTTATGTTCATTCTCCGGATAAGGCACGCAACCGTGCTGGCATCAGAGCGTTCTTTATTTTGCGCACTTTTGTTTACATCTACTCTACAAGGAAAGTACCGTCATTTCAAATATGTTTTCCACAAAAAAGCATTCATTGGGGTGAATTGTTTTCAAAATTTGTAAGAAGTGAGGGTAGTAGGTGGATTGAGGACGTGGACACGATTTATGCTCCCATGATATGGAACGACGAACATTGGGTGGGGTTGGTTATCAACTTGAAGCTATGGTCTGTAGAGATTCTGGACCCCCAACACATATCTTTACTCTGACGTTGATGTTGCTAAATTTGTATCCCCAGTGGTTGAAATGCTCCCTTACATCATAGACAGGCTCTGGAAGGGCTCGCCAACGCAGTCACACGGTCTTTCTCGATTCGTTTTTAAAAGACCTACAGAACTATATAAGAACATCCGGAGTGGAGACTGTGGGCTTGTCGCCATCAAATTTATGGATATACATCTGTATGGGGATTACGACAGCGGATTGTCAACGATAAATGATGCGATGGTTGATTAATTCAGGAAGGCTTATGCTTTGGACATCTACAGGGATATGATGTCCAAAAAAGAATGGTGCATTCTTTTTTGTTTATGATCCTTGTGAATAGGGATCATACAGCCGCATTCTTTTTTGTTTAAGAGCACATGTGTCTTCTTACCAAATCGGTTGACCACCTCAACGCTCCAGCTTGAAATCGTATTTACGTGGCTACCTTTAACAGCCTCTTTGTTGCACCTCATAACTTTGTCAACTTCCACGCTCATAGTCCCCCTATGTAACATTGATTTCTTCCGCCTAGCACAAAACCATCGGGTCATCATTCTCTGTATAAACTGGAATAATTCAACAATTGGCGATGATCTTGCTTTATAAATTTCTCGGTTGAAGCTTTCGCAAATGTTACTCGTCATTAGATTATATCGATTCCCACGAAAATGTGCCCGCACCCAATGAGAAACCTTAATGCTCTCCAAGTATTTCGCACACTCCAAGTTCCGCGTTTTGATTTGATCAAACAATTGCCTGAAATCTCCCATCTTATAGGCATATCCAGCCTGCACAACCAGTTTACCAAGACCTTTGTTTTTGAATCGTGTTACTACGTTCCGTGGCAAATGTATGAGACACGCTCTGTAGCTAGCTAATGGATACACACAGCTCTTTGCAGCGTATATAGACTGATGTCTATCAGAAATGATGGTCAACGCTGCGTTATCAGCAATAATACGTTCCACTTTGCCCAAAAACCATGTCCACGACTCATCATTTTCGCTGTCCACAACCGCGAATGCTAACGGGAAGATCTAAAAATTCGCATCTTGTCTACATGCAGTTAGCAACACTCCTTTATATTTCCCCCACAGATGGGTTCCGTCAAGTACAAGCACCAGTCTAAGCCTTCTAAATCCAGATATAGACGCCCCAAATGCTAGGAAAGCATAGAGAAATCTCTCACTCCCATCTTCCATAACCTCTGTCTTCACATCAGTTATAGTCCCGGGATTGCTCAATTTCAAACGATAAAAGTAGCTTGCAAGCATGTTATATGAATCTTCTTCACACCCTCGTACGTCGACAATTGCCTTATCCTTTGCCCGCCAGCATTTCATGTACGACGCACACACACGCAAATCCTCCAGCATCATCTGTTGCAACTCTATACTCCGCGGACCACAGACTAGATCTCCATACTTTGACTTATACATTGCAACAATAATCTTTGACATTGCCAGTTTCTTATACCCACATCGAGTTTCAATACTGCAAGTATGTTCCAAGGTCACCTTTTTAATTTGATAATACCCCCCTCTTTCCTCTCTGACGCAAGAACCCTCCAATCACAACGTCTATCCACATATTCCAACACAAAATAATGATTCTTTGTTCTAGCTCTACGGAAGTGAAACATATTTTTGATTGCATACAGTGCCAATGCAATCTAACAATCAATCTTGCTACTAAAAACCTTTCCCACACATATCTCTTTGTCTCCTTGGTCAACATAAAGATCAGGTATATCACCTGCGTCGTAGCTGATATCATCGTACATAGGTGGAATATCAAACTCTTCTTCATCCACGTCACTTAGCTTCTCCCCACCGGCGGCGCCATTACCACGTCCCACTGTTGATATCCACAAACTTTAAACCGAAAAACTTACCGTCGTCCACGTTAGCATATTCACTATCGCCAGCTTTTCTCTCCCTTGCAAGTGCTTCCCAGGCCTCGTGATTTTCTACTTCCTTCTGTTTTGCGGTATTATGGACCTTCTCACCTGGACTACAAATTATGTCCACCACACCTGATCCGCCATGGTCATCATCGATGATTGGGCTTCAAAAATCTTTGTCATAGTCACGGTCAATAAAAATCAATCTCTTCGTAATCTTCGCAGTCAGGGACATCACTCAAGGATTCTTCATCACTGTCCGAGACACCTCCCACACTTGTGTCTCGTACGCCTTTGGTAATGCTTGCTTCCAAAATTTCTACTTCGGCTAACATATCCTCGTCAAATTCCTGACTTAAAGACGCAACCGGCTTGCTTTTATATCCCGACGTCGAATCACCGCCATCAGCACTTACACTCTCCGTCCCAAGCCCGCCGAAAACACCTTTCGAGCCCATTTTCTGCTTACCAGTAATTGTAGGTGTTTTATACCCAACACCTTAGGAGGAGACATCGCCACATGTGGACTCAGTGGAAGCCTTTTTAAACCCCACAAATAGATTGACCACCTTAACACCCGCGTAGTTTTCATGACACAGTCGAAGGGCTCGATCCGTTCCCAATATCACCGGGGGCATCCTTACACCCAGCAGTGCCTCATCGACACACGTCGGCCAATAGATCAACACAGCTAACACACTGTTGTTATCCACATAACCAAACTCCTCCTTCATAGCAGCTTCTAACATGTTTAGTGTGGGTATGTCACTAACTGGCAACATCCTCGACAACTCTTTTGGATTAACCACAAAATTCCACTCTCTGGTCTCAGAAAGTTTCCACTCCCCACACATCACAAAGTACACCTTATCCATGTCCTTAACCAAAAAACAAACAAAAATGCACATCAAACTACATCAAACGAAAAAGAAAAAAACATAAACCAAACACAACACTTATTTAAAAAAGAGGAAAAAAACATGGAACTTCATCACCTTCTTTAAGCTATGGATGTCCTCGCGCATAGCAGCCAACACAAGGAGCATGAAACCCTTGATACTTATATACACAGCATCTTTAATACATTGCACAATTAATGTTTAAAATTAGAGAAAATATTCAAATTTTATATATAGAATTTCGATTTAAAAAATTTAAAAAGAATTTAAAATTACTAGCATCGTCAACTGCTTTATCCTGTACTTGTTAATGATAGCACATACTAAACCATTTATTAACCTTCTCGGCTCACATCCACTTCAAATTGGACAGCTATTTCCCTCTCTAAATCCCAAGGAAATTTTAAACAAATTTATACAATGTTACAATCCCCAACCGCGCAATCCAAACGGAACAATTTATACACTCATTTTTTGTACATTTTTTTATGTTCATTCTACTGTAGCCACTATGACGATAGGGCCTACTAACCACAACAATGCGTCCACCGATTCAAATCCACAATTTAACCATTGTATTCCCTATTGTTTCATCATCCATCATTACGTCCACATAGTATCATCCATATTTTAAATACCTATAACACCCATCCATTCACGAACATTGTTCAACTGTGTACATCATTTTAAGCAACACATACATTGTCCATCTACCAATCCCAAACTGTGTATACTGATATGTACAAACCCAATTATCCATAATCAATTTTTCTTCTCAACTATGTACCATTTCATCCATTAAATATCGACAACTATTCATTTACTACTCACAACATTATGTTCAACATTGTGTTCATCATTATGTTCATCATTATGTAAACTTCATCTACCGAATCAGATCAACCTACGAACCATTCCATCCACAAATTTAGCAAATGCAAAATCAACATCAGTTGCATGTCCATAGTTTAGTCTTCATTATTACGTATCCCTAATTATGTGTTTCTAGTAACCATCCCGTCCACGATGTATGAACCAAGAGTGTAAACTTTTGAGAAAAATCACACAGACACCAAAACGACACCCACTAATTTTTCCGTATTGAAATATGATTTCAATTAAACAAATGAGTATTACCCAAAAAAATAAAAAAAACAAACAAACACATGTCAGCAAAATAAACAGTGTCTCGTGTTTTCCCATGTAACATAATAAATATCTAATATATTTCTCTATATTTACCAAAAACACTCCCATCATTTATATTGTAGTAAGGGTAATTTCAGAATACCATATCATTCAACTCTAAGAAAGTGCTCAAGAGTCAAAATGTGCCTATGAGTGTAATTGAAATCAAGAAAGTGCCTCTCTGTGTAATTTACTCAAAACAAAAGGTAGAAACAAAAGACACTAAATGAGATTTGAGGTAGAAATGGAGAAACATGGTTCATGGGCATAGGCGATCGATTAGGTAGCTTAAGCATGATTAAGACGCAAAGGTTGACAATAAAAGCACCATCCAAGGGAAAGGCATAAGTTCAACTAGCTCACTCTCGTGATCCTAATCCATTTGACAAGCTCTAAATCAATTCAATCTCTCGATAGTGATTTAGAGTCTATCAATCATTAAAAACAAGCCAAAACGCCCACTAAACACCTTGATCATCTACTCCCATAGGTCAAGTATGTTTAGAAATCCTAAGGTTCTCTTAGGCATATCAACAAACACCTTTCGGGTGTGAAAGTCTTGAGTTCTAGAAATTGAGTGATCAAATCAAATCTAGCATTAAACACCCCTTAGTCATGTGAATCTAACAAGACCAACTTTTAGCAATCAAAATCAACACCTAAATCTACTCTAATCCACCAAGCCCATAAACTACTAATGATCTACTCACTAATCATAACTTTAGAACATGTACAAACATGATCTAAGGTTATATTCATGGTGAGAAAGAGAGATGAGATAGAAAAGATAAAGACTTTATAAATAAAAGATTGAGGATTCAACAAAATCAATGTTTTNAAAAAAAAAAAAAAACTTAGGATTCTACAAATTGCAAAGATCAATATTTATACTAAAGAGAAAATGGTTCGGGTCGACCCGAGACAAACCGGATCGAAAACATGGGTTTTTTCTTGGATTGCAGGTTTGTTGGCGGTCCAGGAGGTTGGTACAGACCGCCAGCCAGAGAGTGCTCAATCGCCAGGTGTGGTCTGGAAGGTGTTGGCAGTCTAGAAGGCTGGTGCAGACCGCCAGCCAGGAGGTGCTCGACCGTCGGGTGTGTTGTGGAGAAAGGTTGGCGCTCCAGGTCACGGTGCAGATCGCCAGGCAGTGAAGACTAAACCGCCAGGATGCTTCGTGATAGGTTGGCGGTCCAGGAGGCCAGTGTGGACCGCCAGACAGAACTACTTCAACCGCCAGTCAGCTCCTTTGGTGCTTAACACTTCCGTTTTTGCTTCCTAGTCTCCGGGTTCATTCGCTTTTGTAAAGGAAACCTGAAATGTGATCGAAATAGAGGAGAAGAATGCACAAATGCAACATCTAAGACTCCTATATGAACTCTCCTAATCTAGACTCGAAAAACGGCTTGAAACAACCTAAAAGATCCTAAAACGCAAGGAAAACTCTAGTAAACGCTAGGATAAATCATGCAAAATACGATAACATCAACTCCCCCGGACTAGAATCTTACTTGTCCTTAAGCAGTGAGCAAGAATCTAATTTCGAGAAAGAGGTTTGAAAGCAGGGAAATCATAGCCAAAGGGTTATACGAAGGATACCAAAACAAAATCCTTAGAAAGATGTAACATATAGCGAAAGTCGGCTCTAATCTTTCGTACTTCGCCATAACTTTTCCGAGACTAAAGCAAGCTCCTACTATCAATTCATTTGACTCTTTAATTTTCATTCATTTTTAATTAATCGCAATCTCACGATGGACAATGAATTAAAAACGTTTGGCTCGGTGAGAAAAGGGATCAAAGAAGTATCAAACAAGGAGATTTCCGCAAACTTTATGATATCAGTGGTTCATTCATCGAAAGAGTAGTGTAGGCATCGCGAAAAAGCAATGGAGAGAGGTACAATTGATGCATTCAAAGAATTTGCCTCCACTAACATTCCCAATCCCATGTCCATCCTATTTTCATCCCCAATGTCAAACTTTCTAACTCTCAACCACGATTAAGTTTAATGCTCTTTTAAGTGCACACTCCCTTTCTTTTCTCTTTTTTTTTACATAGCACTCTAAGGAATTTTATGTCTAGCTCTTTTCTTTCTTTATAGAAGATAACCCACAAATCTTTTTTCTTTATCTTTTTTTCTTTTCTTTCCTCACTTCCTTGTGGATTTTTGAACTACTTTAGATTTTATTAGAGCTAACTTTGATTTTAATTTTCTTCTTTTCAACTTAGAGTGCGATCTCTCTTCTTCCTCGATTTTTCAATAACACCATCCCAAAACCTTCAACTCTTTCTTTAGTTTCTACATATCTCTTCCTATCTATACTAACCTTAAGGCGAGGCTAGTTCTAAGGAGGCATTTTCTTTGCCGTTCACCTTCTCAAAAGATTTTTCACATGTGTACACTTTCAAGAAAAAGGCCTCACTCAATAGAACTCAATGAGGGTTTAGACTGAATGGCTAAGGGCTTAAGGGAATGGTATCATCTTAAAAATGAAGATGGCCATTTCGATTAACAAAACGGTTTCTATAATCCAAATGGTTACGAAAACCCACGGTTTATCATTCAAAGTCCCTAGTGAGAAAAATGATGTCAAAAGTCCAAATTCACTAGAGTCAAACGAGTATTCAAGTTGGTTTTACTAAAGTATGATCTTTCGAAAGGGGGAGTTCTTGTTATGGATTTTCACTTTTTCGTTTCGGCTCAAGCTACATGTTACGTCTAACAAGGGTTTTGGTTGATTTCCTAAGCATTAGCCACTTACTAGGCGATCTAATCATTGTTCCCTTATACAAATGCATCCTAAATGCTCTAAGACTCGATCTTAATGTCATGAATATGAGAAATGCAACTATATGCTTCTTTTTTCAAATTTTTCAAATTTTTTGATTTTTTTAATTTTTCTATGCCATAACTATTAACAATGCAATCTTAAACTACATGAGACTCAAAGAAATGATAAATGAGACAAAACAACTAAAAACACATTAGTAACATTCTCCTCCCCCGGACTTACTCATCAACGTCTCGGTGAATGAATGAAATCCAACGAAGGAGACCAAAAATCTCAAGTGCGAAAAATAAAAGACAAAGTGGTATTTACAATGGAGAAATGGTTGTTATCTTGTTCTCAAAAGGTTGGAGAACCCGCGGATTCCTCTGTGTTGATGGAGTAGGGTTCATTGCTTGCGGTTGGCGACGGTGATCTCCCTCTTCTCCGTTGTCTCCGCGGCTCGTATGACGAGTGTCTTGATGGGTCGTAAACCACCAACGCGCTTGGAGTTCCACCAAACGAATGTCTTCCTCCTTCATCGAATTCTCCTTCTTCCTTGCGGTTCTCCTCTCTCACTCTCGATGATTCTTCTCCCGAAAGCTTGTTTGTAAGTACTTTGACTTGCTTGTTGAGGGACTTCACTTGACCTTTTAGACTATTGGCGACTTTGACAATTTTTTGGATGGTTCTATCTTGCCATTTGTTCCATCGTTGCATGACTTTAAGCTTGTCATGCGCATACATCATTTGTTTTGAGGATGATGCGCCGTCATAAGGCTTGAAGTGGTAATGGTGAGAGCCAAAGATCTCTTCCTCTTCGCTTGAGTCGTCGTCTTCTTCTTCATTATCTGAGTTGTCTCCTTCTTGAGCTTTATTTTTACCTCTCGAAGTCCATATGGAGGATTGCTCCTCGGGGTCATAGAAGCCTTCTTGCGGATTGAAGGTAATGTTCTCGCGGTTCCGGAGATTTGTTGCCGCATGGTTTGGTAAGAGAAACTTGTGGTCGTCGATGATATAGGTGTATTGCGATCCCACCTTGCCTCCTAAAACTCGCGAGATATTGAGGTAGGATATGTCGATGAGCAATGATGGTTCTTTAATTGGAGGAAAGTTGATCTTCGAGCCATTTTTGCGAAGTGCTTCAAGATTGGGTGCACAATACCTCCAACCATTAGTTGTGCATTTGCATCGTTGGACTTGTAGAGTGTCTCCCAGATGTCTATGAGGTGTAAGAGCAATGCGCCATCGAGGTCTAATTGGTGCTCGTGAGTTTTAAAGGCATGACGATTAATACCCGTCATGATTGTTGGAGCTCCTCTCAATAGCAAATACAAGTCACTTGCATTGATTTTCCCCGCCTCCCTTCTCGCAAAGATTGTGTTGGCGAGGCACTTGTGGACATACCGAAGTGCTGGGTGGCGAATCTTGGATGCCTTGATTTCCGCTTTGTACTCACTGAATCCAATACTCTTCCACATACTTCGAGCCTCCTCATTGATTTTGAGAATGATTGGATTCTTCTCCGTCTCAAAACCGAACAAGGTGTTCAAACCCGCAATGTTCCACTCAATGTCTTCATTCCCAATCGCGCATCGGAAGTTTCCACTTTCGATGTTGTACTCCAAAGTTGAGAGGAACTCACAAGTGAGTGATTTGTCGCCCGACCCTCCACGGAAAAGAAATCGCCCAAGCCCATGTGTTGGCATAGCGTTTTAACATCATTGTAGATGCCTAGGTTGACCAAAGCCGTGGTACATGCCCACCTTGTTAGCACCCACTTCTTTTTTATCAAGGTGTTGTAGTATTCTTTCCCAAATGTTTCTTTTGACTTTCGTGGTCTTTCCGCTTCCGTTGATGCGTATCTTGTGGCGAGCCTCTTGTTAGATTTTCCCTTCCTTTCCATGGGAGGGAGATCCTCACTCGACTCTTGGTCACTTTCCGGCTCGGGTTGGTACGATATTTCCTTTTGTTTTGTTCTCCTTGCCCGAGCGTTGGAGCTTGAAGCTTCCATTGCTTTCTTTGGGTTCGATACTCCTCTTGGTTTGTTCGATCTTGTGTTGGTCATTGTTACTACACGGCTTAAAATTGTCCAAGTTAGTACTTTCGAAACAATTCTCCAATCATTGTGAAAAATCCACAACAACCATTCATATTTTTGAACTAACCAAACTTAACAACTTCTACCCTTTTCATGCTCATTCACAAATTTTAAGATCATCACAACCAAGGATAATGGTGCAAGAATATTCACTTTCTAGCTCATTGATAACTGAAAAACGTTGTAGCAATGAAGATTTAGCACAAGAAAATCTTACACAAAAGACTTAGGGGGATGTATTGGAGTGAGTATTTGATGGGATTTTATTTTTAATGAGTTTTTAGAAGATTTTGATGAATTAGGGAAGTAGTTGTGATTTTTTTTGGAATTTTCTGCAATTCCACTTAAAACCATGTGATTTGATGTGATTTGAGTTCTTTGTATTTTTAGCAAGGAAATTCCACTAAAACACCTTAAATCACTTAAAATCCATTACTTAAAGTATTTCCAATAACAGTGGATTTGAAGATACATTTTAAAATCATCATTTCAATAATAGTGAATTTTATAAGACTTTTTGAAATTCTTGTTTCAATAACATACGATTTCACAAATGACTCCAACTCACTCTAAACCACTGTTTGAATACACCCCCTTAGACAATTTGCCACATTTTAGTTTCTTGAAATTTCTAAGACATGATCAAATTGCTAAATCCTTTAGTAGTCTTTTGCAAAATGATTCTCTTAACCTTATAAACTCAATAGTAACAAAATTCCCAAATTTTTCTTACTTTCAAATTTCTCCAAAAAATTCTCAAGAACCCTAAACTTTTGATTTCTAAAATCAAGCAATTCAAGCTATAATGAATGTTGTCTTAGTGATAAAAATGTTAATCCAATCTTAGCTAAGCATTATCTATCACTCAAACTACCAAATCATCTTAGAATTGAAATCTAAAAGTTTTGTTCAAAGAGAGAGATGAGAGTGATTACCTTGATTTGGAGATTGCAAAGCTAGATAATGATGCAAAGGAGTAGAGATTATGCTTGATGATGCAAAAAATGCAATGGTTTGCAAAAGATTTTTGAAAGATTGAAGAAGAATTGAGTTTGCAAATTTTTTAGAGAAGAGAGGAAGAAGAACGATGAAGATGAGAGTGAGAGAGAGAGTTTTGTGTTTGTGGGGTTGTTTTTATAAATTGTTGATATTTTGAAACTTTGGAAAATTGCATTTCAACCCCACAAAAATCAAAAACTACACAAAACTCTACTTACATACACGGCTGGCGATCCAGAGAGCTGGTGTAGACCGCCATGCAGGAGGGGTTGAACCGCAAGGCATGCTTCTAGAGGGGTTGGCGGTCCAGAAGCCACGTTGCAGACCGCCAGGCAGTGATGCTTCAACCGCTAGGTTTGTGCTGGAGAAGTCTGGCGGTCCAGGAGGTCAGTGCAGACCGCCAGACAGAACCTCCTTAACCGCCAGGTGCTCACTGAAGACGTTGATGGTCCGAATTTCCTGGTGTGGACGGCCAGACAGATCCCCTTAAGCGACCAGCTTTTTCATGAATCCGTCTTTCGGCTTCCGTTTCACCTACTTTCTGAAACAAATCAAAGATTAACCCTTTACTCATTATTTTAAGGTCAAAACAAAGCTAATATGTACAAGGATATCATGGGATTGCCTCTCAAGTGCGCTTGTTTAACGTAACTAAGCTTGACGGTGCCAAAGCTTAGGCATCATCGGGATCCGAAAGAGGGACCGTGTTGTCCTCCTCTATTGGTGTATAACCTAGATACGGCTTACACCGTTGGCCATTAACTGTGAAATCCTTGCCATCCTTGTTTATGAGAACGATGGCCCCGTATGGCCTTACCTCTTTGATCTTGAAGGGACTGGACCATCTAGACTTGAGTTTCCTGGGAAATAACTTCAACCGAGAATTGAATAGCAGAACTTGGTCGCCTTCCTTGAAATTTCTCGCGATGAGCTTCTTGTCGTGAAAAGCTTTTGTTCTTTCTTTGTAGATTTTTGAACTCTCATAAGCTTCTGATCTTAACTCATCAAGCTCCTTAAGTTGAACCAAACATTTCTCAGAAGCTTCCTTGATGTCGAAATTAAGCATCTTAGTAGCCCATAACGCCTTGTACTCTAACTCAACTGGGAGATGGCAAGCCTTACCATACAGAAGGTTGAAAGGAGTTGTACCAATTGGTGTTTTGAAGGCGGTACGGTAAGCCTATAAAGCATCGTCTAACCTCGTGGACCAATCTTTTCTCGTTTTCCCAACTGTCTTCTCCAATATAGTTTTGATTTAACGGTTTGAAACTTCCACTTGGCCCGAAGTTTAAGGATGGTATGGAGGGGCGACCTTATGCTTAATCCCATTCTTATTTAGCAAACTCTCAAACACCTTGTTGATGAAATGAGTTCCTACATCGCTTATGACCACTCTTGGTACACCAAATCTAAGAAAGATAATGGTTTTGAAGAGTTTCACCACTACCTTGGCATCGTTTGTTGGAGAATCTATCGCTTCTACACACTTGGAGACATACTCGACCGCGACCAAAATATATTGGTTACCGTATGAAGATGGGAATGGTCCCATGAAGTCTATTCCCCAAACGTCAAACAACTCAACTTCAAAGATCGGGTTTTGAGGCATCTCATTGCGTTTGCTAATGTTTCCTTTTCTTTGACAAGGGTCGCATTTGGATATAAAACTTTGTGTGTCTTTGAACATCGAAGGCCACCAAAACCCGGCTTGTAGAATCTTTTGAATGTAGCAAAGTGACCTCCGTAATTTGACACGTGGCAATGAAACAAAACATCTTGAGCTTCCTTCTCCGTGATGCACCTTCTAAAAAGGCCATCCCTGTCTTTTCTATAAAAGTATGGGTCATCCCAATAGTAGTGTCGGATGTCTTTGTAGAATTTCTTTTTCTCATAGATCTTCAGGCTTGGTGGCTCAACTCCACATGTGAGATAATTCAAAAAAATCGACATACAATGGTAAATTCTCCTATATTGCCTTCACTTTGTTCATGGAGTTCTAAGCGAAGTTTTCTTCAACAAAAGAGTTGATGACATTGACTTGCTCTTCGGGTAATGAATCATCTATGGGTAATTCTTCATGAACCCTCAATCTTGACAAATGATCCGCTACACCGTTTTCTATTCCCTTTTTGTCTTTGATCTCAAGATCAAATTCCTGGATAAGAAGAATCCACCTAAGTAGTCGTGGTTTTGCATCCTTCTTAGCCATTAAATACCTCAAAGCGGCATGGTACGTGTTGACTATGATCTTGGAACCGACCACGTAAGAATGGAACTTCTCAAAAGCGAATACAATAGTTGAAAGCTCTTTCTCCGTGGTCGCGTATTTGACTTGAGTATCGCCCAAGGTCCTACTTGCATAGTGAATGACATGGAGCTTTTTGTCAATCCTTTGTCCTAATACCGCTCCTACGGCATAATCATTAGCATCTCACATAATTCCGAATGGATGCTCCCAATTCGGAGGTTGGACTATTGGTGCACTCACCAAAGCAGCTTTTATGCTCTTGAAAGCTTCAAGACATTCATCATCAAAATCAAAAGTAGCATCCTTGCATAGCAACCTTGTCAGTGGTCTTGCAATCTTCGAGAAGTCTTTGATGAATCTTTGATAAAACCCCGCATGTCCAAGGAAACTCCTAATTCCTTTAACCGTGTTTGGTGGTTCAAGCTTAAGAATGACGTCGATCTTTGCTTGATCTACCTCGATTCTGTTGTTCGAGATTCGATGTCCAAGTACGATACCATCTCGTACCATAAAATGACATTTCTCCCAATTGAGGATGAGGTTGTTGTCTTCACATCGTTTCAACACCCTACACAAATTGGACAAACAAACACCAAAAGAGGATCCATGGACCGAAAAGTCATCCATGAAAACCTCCATTATCTCCTCTATTAGATCGAAAAAGATAGACATCATGCACTGTTGAAAGGTTGTCGGTTCATTATATAACCTGAATGGCATCCTACGATAAGCGAAGGTACCATATGGGTATGTGAAAGTCGTCTTTTCTTGATCTTGAGGGTGGATGGGGATTTGAAAGAATCCTGAATATCCATCAAGAAAGCAATAATAAGAATGATTAGCCGACCTTTCAAGCATTTGGTCAATGAATGGCAAGGGAAAATGATCTTTTCGAGTTGATGCATTTAACTTTCTATAATCTATGCACATCCTATGACCCGTAATTCTCCTAGTTGGAATCAACTCATTGTTATCTTTCTTAATGACGGTCACTCCTCTTTTCTTTGGAACCACATGGACCGAGGATATCCAAGTACTATCCGAGATATGGTAGATAATCCCTGAATCTAGTAGTTTTAAGATCTCCTTTTTCACAACTTCTTTCAAATTAGGATTCAACCTTCTTTGATGTCCAATTGATTATTTAGTTTCATCCTCTAAATAGAATATATGCATGCAAAGAGAAGGAGATATGCCTTTTATATCATCAAGTGAGTAACCTATGGCTTTCCTAAATTTCCTCAATTCCCCTAAGAGTAATGTAACCTCATCATCATGCAATTTATCGCTAATTATGACCGAGTAAGTAGAGTTAGGACCTAGAAATGCGTACCTTAGCCCTGATGGTAGAGACTTTAGCTCTACTTTTGGTGCCTTGAGTTCGGTCCAATCTTATTCCCCATTTGGCTTTGCCTTGATGATCTCTTTAGCATGTTCGAGCTCCTCATCTTCAATCACTTCCAAAGTGCAATTACTCTTCATTAAGGGTTTGTGGGAATCTAGGATCTTCTCATACCCATTCACATCCTCATTGTTGATTATCCTTTCTTCCTTTGGCATGGTGAGAGCCAATTGCAAAGCATCTTGAGCTTTCAACTCTTCCAAGTATTCATCCGCCATTTGATCGAGAATGTCATAATAAAACACTTGACCATCAATGGTTGGCTTCTTCAAAGCCTTTGTTATGTTGAAGCTAGGTGTCATATCACCCAAATGAAGATCGATCAAGCCTTTCTTAACATTAATGATATCACCAACGGTGAAGAGGAAAGGTCTTCCGAGGATAATAGGATCGGATGGTTCCTCATCCATTTCAAGCTCTATAAAATCCGTGAGAACCTCACAATTTCCAGCCACCAAACGCACATCTTCGAGCATTCCAATAGGGTATCTAACGGATCTATCCGCGAGGATCAACGCGATCTTGGTTTTTTTGAAATTCATGAGGCCAAGCCTTTGAGAAACTGACAACGTCATTAAGCTAACGCTAGCTCCTAAATCAACCAAACATCTTCCGAATCGAATTAGGCCCAAAGAGCAAGGTAGAGTAAAACTACCGGGATCATCCATCTTTTTGGGAGAGTAGTTTTGAATGATAGCACTACACTCAAGAGTTTCCACCACTTTTGATTCTTCATAAACAACTCTCTTGGCCATAACATCCTTGATAAACTTTGCAACAAGAGGGCAATGCATTATCAAATCTAAAACCGGTAGGGTGACTTAAGCTCCTCCGAGGATGTGCTTGAACTTCTCTCGTTCTTTCTCTAGAAGTTGTTTCTTGAACCTTCCCGGAAAAGGGAGTTATTCCAAAGGAAGTGGAGCAAAAGTGACTTTCTTCTTTTGTGCCTCCATACTTTTCTTTTTTTCCATGATCTCTTGTTTGGTGGCTATTGGTTCTTGTTCCTTCGGCTCATCGAATTCTTCTTGTTCCTTTGGTTCTTGAACCTTTTCATTTATTACAACCTTTTCTAGAGTGGCTTCTCTTGGAGGTAATTCTCTTCCGCTTCTCAATGTAACGGTATTGCAATATTCTTTTGAATCTTTATTGGTCTTCTCCACGAAGATTTCCTTGCCATGTCTTTTTGAAGAAGAAGCTACATTAGCCATTTGGTTGTCTAGAGTCTTGACTTGAGCCGCTAAGGTCACAACCTTTGCATTCAAATTATTCCACACACCATTAATCTTTTGATTAACATCACCCATTACCTTAGTCAAATCCATTGCGGCTTTGCTTTGACCTTCTAGAAAGCGCTTCAACATCAAGGTGTTGTCATTTTCCTTGGAGGGTGGTGTGGGTAAGCTTGTTGGTTTTGGGGAGAGCGTGGAATATTCCTTTGGATGGAAATTTCCTTGAGGTTGAACTTGTTGTCTTCCCTTTTGAGTCGGGTAGTGTTGATCCAAAGGGTTTGTCACTTCTTGATTCCGGTTGGAAGGGTTATTGTTCCAATATCTAAAATATGGGTTGTAGGACCTTGGGTAGTATCCTCCTTATGTGTAACACACTTCCTCAACTCTTTGAGCTTGGTCGTGGTTGCCTCCAACATTGTCCCTTTCGTTCTCTATTTGATCAAGATTTTCCATTCTTCTTCAAAAAAAACAAAAACAATCAAAGATTTAGTAATTTAGTGAGTAATAACTTAAGTGACTTAGTCTAAACGAACTATCTATAGCTAAATGGCAAATAAAGTTTCTCCCCGGCAACGGCGCCAAAAACTTGATGTGAGAATTTGTTTCTCAATCGAGTTAACTCCCAAACTTAACTATATGCCTCAAGTGCAAGGCTAGTTGTCATAGTAATGGGTATCAAATCCAAAAGGAGCAATAACTTACGCAATTAGCTCTAAGACGAGTTCATTAATCTAAGCCTAAAAATAGAGAATGGTTTGAGCAATTCAAAGAACAAAACAAATAAAACTAGTTAAGGTATAAGTTCAACTAGCTCACTCTCGTGATCCTAATCCATTTGACAAGCTCTAAATCAATTCAATCTCTCGATAATGATCTAGAGTCTATCAATCATTAAAAGCAAGCCAAAACGCCCACTAAACACCTTGATCATCTATTCCCATAGGCCAATTATGTTTAACAATCCTAAGGTTCTCTTAGGAATTTTAACAAACACCTTCTGGGTATGAAAGTCTTAAATTCTAAAAATTGAGTGATCAAATCAAATCTAGCATTAAACACCCCTTAGTCATGTGAATCTAACAAGACCCAACTTTTAGCAATTTAAATCAACACCTAAATCTACTATAATTCGCCTAGCCCATAAACCGCTAATGATATATTCACTAATCATAACTCTGGAACATGATCTAAGGTTATAATCATGGTGAGAAAGAGAGATGAGATAGAAAAGATAAAGACTTTATAAATAAAAGATTTAGGATTCAACAAAATCAATGTTTTGATCCACAAAACTCAAACAAAAGAAAACTTAGGGTTCTACAAGTTGCAAAAATCAATATTTATACTAGAGAGAAAATGGTTCGGGTTGACCCGGGACAAACCAGGTCGAAAACATGGGTTTTTTCTTGGATTGCAGGTTGGCTGGCGGTCCAGGAGGCTGGTGCAGACCGCCAGCCAGAGAGTGCTCAATCGCCAGGTGTGGTCTGGAAGGTGTTGGCGGTCCAGAAGGCTGGTGCAGACCGCCAGCCAGGAGGTGCTCGACCGCCGGGTGTGTTCTGAAGAAAGGCTGGCGGCTTAGGTCACGGTGCAGACCGCCAGGCAGTGAAGACTAAACCGCCAGGATGCTTCGTGATGAGGTTGGCGGTCCAGGAAGCTAGTGTGGACCGCCAGACAGAACTACTTCAACCGCCAGTCAGCTCCTTTGGTGCTTAACACTTCTGTTGTTGCTTCCTAGTCTCCGGGTTCATTCGCTTTTGTCAAGGCAACCTGAAATGGGATCAAAATAGAGGAGAAGAATGCAAAAATGCAACATCTAAGACTCCTATATGAAATCTCCTAATCTAGACTTGAAAAACGGCTTGAAACAACCTAAAAGATCCTAAAACGTAAGGAAAACTCTAGTAAACGCTAGGATAAATCATGTAAAATATGATAACATCAGCATACTTTTTGGGTGGACATATTGACTGATGTGATTGAGGAGGTTGTGGAGGAACCTTACACAGAGGATTCTTTTCACATTTCCTCATCAGAAATTGACGAAGAGGATGATTTATTGAGTAAGGAAACACCGGAGATTGCTGAAAAGAATGACGTCAAAGAAGTCTTGGATGGAGATGTTCATCTTACAGTGAGAAAACTTAAGACCAAAAAGAAAGTGAAGCAGAAAGAGCACAATACTGAGGGGAGTTCTAAATTTACTTTGATTCCTCTAGGATGCGATGGAAGTGCGATTGAGTAGAATGTGAAGCGTAAAGACAGATTCAGATCTTTCTCCAAGATTTGGGCCATCCTTACACCCGAGTTTAAAGAGAAGGGAGCAACTGCGGTGAAGAAAGCGACTAGTAACATCCTTGAGCTGAAGATTTTCGCTGGTGGAGCTTGCTTCAGAGCAAGTTCAAAGACCCTTCCAGACTGATCCATTGCTACTACAGTCATGCTCGTGACTTTAAACAAGCGCTGAGTGGGAGGCAACCCACTAGGTAGTTTTCTTTATCATTTTAATTAGTTTTGTAGTGCTTTTGGTTTATGTGTTTTGATTTTTGGTACCTTTTACGTTTTTCGTGTTTTTAGCCTTTGTATTGCAGGGAACATATCACAAGACAGAAGGACAGGGATCGATCGTTCCATGTCCGTGGATCGATTGATTCATGTCTCATTTATATGGGTATATGACACGTTTTCAGGTAAGTTTGTCTTTTTCCCGTTTTTTTCATCTTGATTTTATTCTTCTTTTTATTTGCTACTTACCCCTTCCTTGGATTAGTTTCACACCGAGACGATGTGAGATAAGTCTGGGAGAGGTTACTTATGTATTTTCTTTTTATTTTGGTGTGTTGTTTGAGTCATTTTGATGCTTTTATTGAGTCAGTTATGGATTATTTATGCTTTATGATGATTTCAGACTATTATCTCTGCGCATTGCACTTGATTTATATTCTAATTGACCATTTTATTTGGATTTCTAGCGCAGGAAAATCGGAATAACTCATGACCAAACTCCCCACTAGAAATCTCTGGAACTCAGACTTTTGTCTGAAATGTTATTAACTCTATTTTATTTGGCCTACTAATGAACTTAATTTATTTGATCGACAAACTTGAAATCAGGAATCAAACTCATCTTTCAGGATTACTTCACCATTTTTCTACCATTCTTTTCGGTAATCCTGAGTGACCAGACTCATCTTTAGTCTATCACCACACCCTTACCTTATCTCCTTGAATCTCCATGCATTTCTTTTTGATCTTATATGCACACATGTGTAAAAAATGGACAGAATAGGGTAGACATAATCTTTTCTAATTGCTTAGGTAGGATTGAACAATTTAGGTGGTTTAGACACAGTCCTGAGTGTCTGATTTTTCGGTTTTGGGTGTTCTGGAGGTTCTGATGAATATGTTGCATTTCTTCGTGTTGTATGGGTATTTTAAAGTTTAAAACATCATTGATATGCTGGTTTCTACCAGATTTTTGTTCTCTGAAAAAAAAACGAAAATTTTATTTTATTTCTTTAAATCTGGTTTAGAAACTAGCATTTGTATATTATATTGTTGATTGGTTTCACCCTGAAGTTTGCACATATTCGGTTTACACATATTCGGTTTACTTTTGATTGGTGGTTTGTACTTCGGTAGTTAGGGGACATGGATATCAATATACTCTTTCTCTCATGTGATTTTGCATAATGTCTTGCATCCTGACGCAGTTTTTGATACCCAAAACACTCTAAGCCTCACCACTAAAAGCCTTGAATACCTGGCCTGATTTCCTGATTACGAGCTCTTTGGTGGAAAAAGTTTCACGCCTATCGTGAATGAATGTAGAGAGTTATTAACATGGAAGCTGAGTTTGCAGGTTCAGATTTTAGAGTGTGGATGGGCTTGAGAGGTTATGCAGTGATTCTTGGGGAGAATGTTCTAATTGTTCTACGTCTATATGGTTAGCGAAAGTAGTGCAAAGTAAGGTTTTCTGATAGCATAAGATCCATTTGGTTTTCACATTTCTTTTCCGTAGGCTTAATCTTCGTTTCCTTTACTTAAGGACAAACCAAGATTCAATTCTGGGGGATTTGATGTGTTAGTATTTTAGTAGTTTTTTATCATGGTTTTTACACGAGATTTATGGTTTTTAGTATGTATACGGATCATTTTGACGCGGATTTGTGTTCTTTGTTGTTTTTACAAGAATCTAGTTTGGATGTGCGAAAAGAATACATTTTGGATGAATTTCAAGCATCGAAGGAAGTTTTCTTGAAGGTTGGAAAATATCCAATCAGATGGACAAGGATCGATTGATCGATTCCTACCCCGATTTCCGGACCGATTTTTACGAAGAACCAAACTGAACTTATCTTGAACTTGATTTCATAACAAAAACCTAAGCTCGTGTTTCTTGTTTCATAATGTTGTATTCTGAGTTTCTGAGAGCAAGAGAGAGCTTTGTAACCTAAGGAGAATAATCATCTTCCGTACTTCGAATCCGAGAAGAATTCTGAACCTTACTCTTTGTTTTATTGATTAATACAATGATGTCTCTCTTTGATTTGATTTATGTTGATTCTTTGAACATGAGTGAGTAGTTTATTCGTTGGGTTTAGGGTTCTCGCATAGGGATTCATGAATTGTTGACATAGAATTGTATGATTAGGGATATAACCTATTGGATTTTCATTAAGGATTTTTCGTAATGCATGAAATTAAACTGATCACTTAGTTTCTGATCTTAGGTTGCTTAACGTCTAGAAAGTTTTCGATTAAATGCCTGAGAGAATCCTAAATGAGCAATTTATCTTAAGCCAATGGAAGTTGATGTTTAAGTGAATTATGAACCTATCAAACCTGTTTAGAATGCATGGTTAGAATCTGAGAGTCAACGGAAGTTAGTCTCGAGGTTTCTAATACATAGGGAACTGATACTACGGAAGTATATCAATTCTATATTAGTGTTTCAGTTCAAGACGATTTAAAACTTGTTTCCTAATCTATTATTTGAATCAACAATGAATTTTTTCCCTGAGATTTCTCAATGCCCAACTCTTCTTTGATTGATTTACAACCTAGTTGTTGCTTGCATGCTTTTTTTGCTTTCTTAATTTCTATTTATTGCATCTCTACAAGACATCCTTTTTGCCTTAGCCCGATATTTGATTTGAAATTCTACGTGCTACCTTTGGTCTCTGTGGATTCGATCCCGAACCACTACAACGTACTTCTGTACGCTTGCAATGTTATCTCGGGCAAGAACATGAGCTATCAGTGTTACATCTCGAAGACAACGACGGAGAGATAATTGAACACACAGATGACAGAGAGAAAAATGAGATAAAGAAAATGTAACGAAACGATGACAAGAATTTTCAGGAAACTTGAGATTTACTGGAGCAGTAATGACTTAAATACTGAAAAGAAATCGGTTTAGAACGGTTCGGTTTTTGTCAAGTTCATATCAGCTCTAGATAAGTTTAAATTGTTACAAGCTTTCGGTTCTTAGTTTCGGTTTCCAGATAATACGCACAACTGAATGATTATTTCGGGTTAGTTCTAGTTCAATTTTCGAATTTTGTATTTACGCCAGACTTAAACCAAAATAGTTAAATGTAAAAGTATATTTATTAAACCTACTTTATTTGTTATTATTGGTTTGGTTATATAGTACTGTACTTTGTTATTATTTGGTTATATAGTAATGTAGATTTTGGAACAGAAAAGTTAAACGGTACATAGACGTTGGGCATATACAAAAATGAACTTTCAAAAAGTAAAAGATCAAAAACAAGATCTATAAACAAACATCACAATCCAAATAACTTAAAACTATTTCAAAAGATAACTATAAATTGTTTCTTCTCTATTCATGGATCTAAAAGAAACTTTATAGAGAAGAAACAATTTTACGATCCTTTGAAATGATATTAATATATGTAAATTTAAACAATTAACTTAAAAATAAATATTTCAAGGGAAATGTTAAATTGTTTCTTTTCTATTCACAGATATGCACGAAAAGGAATATAAACAAATCAATTTTCATATTACTTGAAATGATAATGGTATTGAAAAGTGCGAAAACTTAAAAGTAAATATTTGAATGGGAAATGTGAAATTGATTCTTTTCAATTCACATATCTAGACGAAGAAAGGAATAGAAACAAAAGAATTTCCACATCACTTGAAATAATAAATGCTATTGAGAAATGCTGCAACGTGAGAAGATGACACTTATATATAGAAATCACACAGGTTAGAGTTTCCATAAGATAATAAATGGGTTAAACTTTTTATTACGGGCTTTTACAATCAGTCCATGTAAACTCCCGTTTAATTAATCTTTTTTTCTTTTTCTTTTCTTTCTCTCATGTTGTTTAATTAACCTTTCTAATATCTATTTTTCTAATTCTAATATTAAATATATCTTAAAATTGCGTGGGTTAAATATTTTTCTTATTTAAAATGAAGTATATATTGAAAGTAGTGTATATTATCTCTATACTATTAATTGGGGAGTATATTTTGGAAAACTAAAAACAAATTTTATTTTGTAAGAATTTACACTACATACAATTGGAAGGAATATTTTTAATGAACAAACAAAAAATTATTCATAAAGGATAAAATTAGAATAACAAATAATTGAGATATGCATGTCTTTAAATGGGTCGGATCTGACTCGTTTTCAAATGAAATATTTCTTTAAAAATGAAAAAGATACATCAAATGTTAAGTTGGTCAGATGGTAAAAGGGTAGGTAGTTTGTAAAAAAACGCTATTTCGTTTCATAGAATTGTTTTTCCGTGATCTTTAATTATTATAGTTGTTTAATAGTCCCACATCGGTAAAAAATAAAAAGAGAAGAGCAGTTAATCCTATAAATAAGTAGTCATAATCATCAAGTTCAATATATCTTAGAAATTTTGTAGGCGTCCAAAAATAGTTTTTTTTTTATTTAGTATAGTTCTTAGGACCGTTTAGAAACTTAAATTAAATCAATTATAAATATTTTATTTTTTATAAAATAATTTTAATTTGATGAAAAATTAAAATATCAAAATATTTTTTCATTTAAACTAAAACTAAAAATATTGTGTTTTGATTGAAAAATAAATTTTTAAATATTTTCAACTTTATCAAAAATTTAAAATATTTATAACTTTTAATTTTATCTAAATAACAAAAATATTTTGTTGAGTTTCACTGCAAGAATAATTAAATAACTTTTATTAACAAATCTAATAAATGCAATCAAAATTTAAGGGGAAAATCTTTTCAAATAAATCTACAACCAAATTAGATAACTTAAATAAAAAGCATTAATTTAATTTCATTTGTACAATAAACATGTAAAGTCTAAGATTAAAATCTTTCAGGATCTAACATACTTAATCAAATCAACTAAAATAAGAATATCTAAATATGAAATACTTTTTCGCCAGTATATATATACTTTTTCGCCAGTATAAATATATATATATATATATGAAATACTTAATTTCAATTAGGGGTGGATGTTTGGTTATTTTGGTTAATTCGATTTGGGATATTCGGTTTTTCGGCTTTTCGATTTATGAAAAAAGTGTCACACTCGGGATAAAAGTATACCGGTATCGATTCGGGTTATTTGGGTTTCGATTAATTCGGGTCTTTTGAAAAAAATCCATACAGAAAAAACATATTTTATTTAGTAAGATTTGTTTAAATTAATATTAGGCTTAATTTTTGAATAAAAACACCAAAAAAAAATTAATTAACTAAACTCACTTAATAACGTTGACATTATAGTATATATTTCAAAATATTTTTCTATATATTCTATATAAAATGTTAATTTTAAATGAACTTCAGTTACTTTGGTTAACCATTTAAAATTTGGTTCGCTTTGGTTCGAGAACGGTTAATTCGGTTTTAAAATTTTTATTTCAATTGGGGTATTTTTATTGTTTGGTTCGGGTTCAGTTCGAGAAATCTGGCTTGGTTCGGGGTGGTTCGGTTCGGTTTGAGGTGGTTTGGTTCGGTTCGAAATATTTGCCACCCCTAGTTTCAATCTTTCGAGATCTCAACAACTACTAAAATTAATATGTGAATAATGAATAAATAAATTTCAATCTGAGTAATTGAAAAAAATAAGATTTGCATAAGATATCACAAGAGTCAATTTAAAATTATACCATAAGTTTCCAATTTTTGTAAAACTGGATGGCTCTTCGTGCAATGCGCGGATAAATTACCGTCAAAATGTTTATAATTTATTTGATTTATTATAATTATTGATTGTATTTTGGTTATGATATAATTAATGACTATGATTTTAACATAATGTATTAACCTGTTTTCTTGATATACATCATTATTTTCTATAGTTTTCATTGTAGAAATTTATTGATAATGAGATTAGATGAATGTTAAAATATACAGATTCATTATAAATTTTATTTTGAGTCTTTTTGGTATTTAAAAAAAATTAAGTTAATATAATTTATAAAAAAAATCCATGTTATTTCTTATTAACATCTCTAAATCCATGTTATTTCTTATTAACATCTCTAATTGGCATAACTAATAATTTAAATAATGAATTAATACAAAACCAATCAATATTCTCTAAATTGTCATGTCATAATTTTAATGTTAAAAATGAGTTTTGTGATGACATGTGTCAAACTAACTTTCTAATTAATGTATAGGGGATAATGAATTAATACAAAACCAATCAATATTCTCCAAATTGCCATATCATAATTTTAATGTTGAAAATGAGTTTTGTGATGACATGTGTCAAAGTAAATTCCTAATTAATGTATAGGGGATTCAATTCTTTAAAATATAAAATATAGAATTTATATTTCCTTTTTAGATCAACCTTTTCTGATTTTTAATTTAAAATAGTAAAAAAAATATTCATTGTTTTTAGTGGCTGGACATCATTTCAGACGATATTCTTTTTTTTGTTGAGTTTCACAATTATTAAATCTAATTTTAAAATTATTATAATGTGTGGACAATCCTTTTTTGTATAAATTGTATACAACAATCCTTCTTTATAGATGTTCTCGTGACAAAGACTTTATTTCGTACGATGTTTTTTGGTATAAAATTTTTTAGCAGGTAGATTTTATTTCATTTGATATTTTTTCTATCTATTATCTTTCAGCAAGTGGACTTTCTTTCATACGATTTTCTTTTTCGTCTAAAATCTTTCAGCGGGTAAACTTTATTTCATACAAGATTATTTTGTCTAAGGTCTTTTAGTGGATTGACTTTATTTCATGCTATGTTCTTTTTTGGTCTAAAATCTTTTAGCGGGTAGACTTTATTTCACACAAGATATTTTGTCTAAAATCTTTCAGTTGATGGATTTTATTTCATACTATGTTCTTTTTTGGTCTAAAATATTTTAGCGGGTAGACTTTATTCCATACAGTGTTCATTTTGGCATAAAATATTTCAGTGGTATACTTTATTTCATACGATTTTTTTGTATAAAATCTTTCAACACGTGAACTTTATTTCATACAATGTTTTTTTGGTCTAAAAAATCTATCAGCGGGTAAACTTTATTTCAAACGATTTTTTGTCTAAATATTTCAACGGGTGGACTTTATTTCATATGATGTTCTTTTTTGGTCTAAAAGCTTTAGCGGGTAGACTTAATTTATTCATTTGATATTTTTCTAAATCTATTATCTTTCAACGGATGGATTTTATTTCATATATGTTCTTTTTTGGTTTAAAATCTTTAGCGCGTAGACTTTGTTTTATACAATTTTTTGTCTAAAATCATTTAGCGGGTGGACTTTGTTTCATACGATGTTTTTTTGTCTAAAATGTATCAGCGGGTAGACTTTATTTCATACGATTTTTTTGTCTAAAATCTTCCAGTTGATGGACTTTATTTCATACAATGTTCTTTTTTGGTTTAAAATCTTTCAGCGAATAGATTATTTAAGACGATTTTTGTCTAAAATCTTTCAGCGGGTGGAAATTTTTTATACAATGTTTTTTCTAAAATCTTTCAACCGGTAGATTTTATTTCAAATGATTTTTTATCCAAAATATTTTAGCGCATGGACTTTTGTTTCTTACAATGTTCTTTTTTGGTTTAAAAGTTTTAGCGGGTAAACTTTATTCATTTTATTTTTTTCTATATCGGTTATCTTTCAACAGGTGGATTTTGTTTCATACGATGTTCTTTTTTGTCTAAAATTTTTTTGCGGATAGCCTTTAATTCATACGATTTTTTGTCTAAAATTTTTCAGCGGGCAGATTTTATTTCATAGATATTCTTTTTTAGTCTAAAATCTTTCAGCGGATAGACTTTGTTTCATTTGATTTTTTGTCTAAAATCTTTCAACATGTGGAATTTGTTTTCATACGATGTTCTCTTTTGGTCTAAAATTTTTCAGCGGATAGATTTTATTTCATACGATATTTTTCTGTCTAAAATCTTTCACATGGTAGACTTTATTTGTACAATGTTCTTTTTTGTCTAAAATCTCTCGGCGAATAGACTTTATTTCATACGATTTTATTGTCAAAATACATTCATGTTTTTCTTTCCCTTTTATCTATACCTCTTTATTCACCTTTTTTTCTTGCCTTTCCTACAAAATTGCACTATTTCAATCATCTTAAAAAAAACTAAAACTAGTAATGAATATATNATATATATATATATATATATATATATATCTTCTTCCATAAATAAGTGATATCTAAATTATTTTTATTTTTGGTCTATAACTCATACATACACTTTTCAGAAAGTTGTCCTAAGTTATGCTACGAATTACACGCTACATTATGAATTTTATATCAAAAGTTGAGTGATAAACAGAAAGGTTTGTTAAAACATTTTTTAGTAAAATTAAAACTTTTTTTCCTACACATATTCCGTTAATTGATTGAATCGGATTGTAATGTGGTGCTTTTTTTAAAAAAAAAACTTTTTTAAAACTTAATAGTAAGATGGCGCTATATATGTATGTATGTATGTATATATTAGTAAACCATGTAGATGTAAGTAAAAATGATTTGGAAACAGAAAGTTACATTAGAAAAAAAAAAAAAAAAAAACTCTTACATTGCAGGGTACTACTAGTGTCAATTGATAGAGACAAGACAAATTAAATATCTTTTACGGTGAGACAAAAGAATATAGATCATTTTTAAAAGAAAAATAAATGTTATTCAAAGACTTTTAAGAGTTACAAAATATATAGCTCCCAACTTAATGGAACTCATGCGTTTCTTCTCTTCTCCTCTCCCAAGTTCCCAACCATATACTATAAACCCATTTTTCTACTTTTATCTTTTCAAAGTTTAATTATGTAAAGCAAAAGAAAGTAAACTATTTCCAAGATTGTTTCCATACTCTACAAAGCCCAAAAAAACAAGCGTGGAAATAGCAACAATATATAGGACTCAATAGTATAATCAAGATTCAAGAAAGATCCATAAAGAAGCAATGTCAAACCTTTTTGTCTTGGGGGAAAAAGAACTCTATGAAAAACGCACGTAGATTTCTTGAACAAATTCAAGAAACGTCAAGAAAACGTGTAAACTATATAAAAATATGTAACCCTAGATAGGTCTATATTATATGTATATAGAAGTTGAAAAATGGAGATAGGGTATTAGTTGTGAAGAGGGTTTGGACCGGAAGGGACGAGTCTTTTATCGACGCCGTATCTTGGGTCAATCTCCGCCGGGGGAGGAGGAGGAGAAGGAAAAGTAGGATGCTTCCGGCTGCTACGGTGGATTCTTTGAAGCTCAAAACACATAGAACGCGCGTAAGGACGAGTGAAGGAGTCACACGAACGATGAGGAGGAGTCAAGTGATAAGGGTGGTGAACCCTCGGGAACAGACGGTTGGTTCGGTAGCGGAAGTTTCTTGATGTCATCATGTTTCCTTGGGTGGTTGCAGAAGCGTTGTTGATTGTGATAAGAAGGAAAAAGACGAAGAGGATGATGAAGATCAAACGATTGAAGTGAATGGTCGACATTACTTGATATGGAGTGAGAGAGAAAGAGAAGGAGAGAAAGTAAGAAGCTTTCTTGGAGAAGAAAAAAGTTATAAAAACTCGGTGGAGAAAGAGGGAAAGATGCAAATTGGGGTTTTAATGCAACACAGAAATGCACATGATTCGACGTTATGAAAGATAGGCCAATATCGTTTTTTCTTTTTGTGTGTGTGGGTCCTTTTGGTTCGTTTTCATACACATAATTAAATATCAACCCGTGATCTTATAATATATACTCTCTCCTATTGATTTATTTCACTTTATCTACCACTTTTTATATGATTTGAAATACTTATGAAAATACGAGAAAACAAAAAGAAAATCGTTTCGTGGGTTTCAAGCTATGTCTGCTTAAGTAGGTTAAACAAGATTGATCCTTAGAGCATCACATTGGTATTGGTATGTTTTTAGATGCGTTCTTAACAAAAAAAAATAATAACAATAATATAATAATTATTATTTGTTTATTAAGAGAAGTTTTTAAAATTCTTGTAACACCAATCCAAGTGTTTTTTTCTAAGAGCATCCCCATTGGTGAATCCCTATGGGGTTCACAAAAAAAAAATTGATTTTTTAATTTTTTTTTCCATTTTAAAAAAAAAATCGGACCAATGGGGTGTCGCCACGTGGCGAACCCCTTATGATTCGGGTTCACTCGGAGGAGCTCGAGAGAGCTCGAGTTCCTCGGGTTTTATGTTTTTTTTTTCATTGGTTTTGGTGTGAACCCTTCCATTAGATCCCCTAATGGAGATGCTCTAAGAACTCTTGGATTTGGTGTTCCAAGATTTTTAAAAACTTCTCTAAAAACACTTAGGTTGGTGTTTCAAAAATTTTAAGAGCTTCTCTTAATAAACAAATAATAATTATTATTTTATTGTTATTTTTTTAATTGAAAACACTGGTGAGAACACTACCACTAATGATGTTCTTAGAAGCCCAATAAGAAAGACCCATTAAATTAAAGATGCTATTTGTGTTACACAACAAATGTTCTGAAAAATTGTAAAAGTACCAAACATTGTCTTTTAAAATATTTCGTGTCTCGTTCGATTCTTTTGCCTTTCCTTCTTTCGATTGGAGTTAACATATCAAGGGCATCTTCATTGGCATGTTCTAACTAGTGTTCTAAACAAAAAAATAATAATAATAAAACAATATCTATTATTTGTTTATTATGAAGTATTCTAAAATACCTAGGAATTCCAAGCAAAGTGTTCTAAAATTAGAACACTTTGCTTGGAGTTCCTAGGTATTTTTAAACACTTGATAATAAACAAATAGTATACATTATTTTATTATTATATTTTTTTTTTGTTTAGAACACTAGTAAAAACATGCCAATGAAGATGCCCTAACTTCAGCACAAATCTCTTTCTTCTGATTTGTAAACAGTTTTCATGTTTTATACGAACAAGAGAGACAATGGTTATTGTCTTTCACTTTGCAAAGGAGGGCTAATAAGGTGAAAGCTGAATACAGAAAAAAAAACTTTTAAGGGGTAACAAGATTTTTTTGAAATTGAAGGAAAGAAGAATGTCAGTAAGAAGCAGGAAGCTCTAATATCAACACTTGAAGTCTTAAACAAAAGTATTGCCTCTCAAAAAAAAACAAATCCAAAAATGATCCATTTACCTTCACTACTTCAAAATCTAGAGCAAAGTAACAAACATATTTCAGATGAAACACCACTTATAACAAAACCTAGGGAATGAGTTGTGGTTTTCAGGTTCTGCTTCATTCACCAGTATCCGTAGCAGGAAGATTGAGATCGATTTTATTACGATGCGTTTCAGCTACTTGATGTTTTTCAATTCTATGTTCTTGGTTCCCAATGGAATGTGTTTTCTTATGACTACCTAAACCTTGTCCTGATTTGAACATTTTGAAGCAGATTGGACACTCGTGAACTTTGCTTTGCTCATTTTCACCACCTGCTTTCTTTACCATTGATGATTTGCTATTAGTCTCCACACAAGAGTCAGTTTCATTAGAAGGCAAGACCCTTTTGCTTTTACTCAGCTCATACTTTGATCCGAGTTCATCACTATTCCTGAATCTTTTCAAATAGCTGTTGAATCCAGATCCAAATCCATTGTTCTTAAGAGAGCCGTCAACGGAAATGTCTGAGTCTGACTTCTTTGGACCATTCATGAAGTAATCAGAACCAGAGCTATCTGAATCACAAGCAATATCACCATTATCATCATCAGCAGCAGCAGCATATTTTGCTTGGCCATCAACTGCAACTTTATCCATCTCTAAAACCTGATTCTTCACATCGAATGTCTTTAGCTGCTCTCGTGAAGATGATTTAGTCTCAAGAATCGCAGAGTTGTTTACTGAAGACTCAGCCGGAGGAGAGTTCACCACCAAGTTTTGTCTTTTCCAATCCCTAGAGATCATAAGTAGAGTCTGGGCCATTTCCTTATGTTCTTGGTCAATCTCAGAAACATCAGACAAGCTCTCATCACTAAACGATTCTGAAATGGATTGTTCCATCACCCTCTCAGATCTTTTCCTTGTAAGGGCTAAATCAGTCTCTGCATCAGAATGTCTATCCATCACCTTCTTCTTCTTTTCTCCATCATAGTGACAATCCATGTGAGCGCTAAGAGCTTTCAAAGAAACGAAACCTTTACCACATTCTCTACAACAAAGCTGATGTTTCTGCTGTTTCAGAGGCACAATATCTCTCTGATCACTCATCCTCTTGTTGTTCTTCTTCTTAGGGGTCTTTCTCTGGCGATTATGAATCCTGATGTGACCTCCGAGTGATTTAACAGAAGGGAACTTCTTGTTACAGAACTTGCATACGAACGTTCCCTCGTTGCTTTTCTCCATTTTGTTGATCTTCTTCACTTAGACAAACGATCGAACACCACACAAGCAGAGAATCAAGATTAGCAACGAAAGCACGAAATAGGAAAAAGATTAGCAAGAACCCATTTTTGATTGTGACGAGTTACCTCCAATCTCCGAAGGAAAAAAGCTGCTAAAAACCCATGAAACTGCGATAGAGAAAGAGAGAGAGAGAAACAGGAAGCTTGAAGCTTTCTTAGCGATGGAGGGAGGGTGAAGAAGAAGAAGCAGAAAGCTTGAAGCTTTCTTAGCTATGGAGGGAGGGTGAAGAAGAAGCAGAGAGCTTGATGCTTTCTTAGCGATCGAGAGAGGGGATGTGTTGTGTAGCTAAGTACAAGATCCGAGCTTGAAGCTAAGAAAGAAGAAAGAAGGAGAAAGAAAAAGGAATAAGGAGCATTTTTGGATCTATTACCTTTCTCCTCAACAAACACACTCTCTCCTTTTTTTATCTCTCTCTCCACCTCTTCGGGGTGTGTGTGTTTTTTTGTTCAGTTCATGCATGCTCTAATAGCAAAAGCCACTTGAACGGTCCAGATCTAATCTGGCTACACCACTTCCTCAATATTTCAACTTAAGAAACCAAATCTTGAAATAATATCTCACAATTCCAGAATGTTTTGCTCTTTTTTTGTTATTAGAGATTTTAGTCCTCCATAAATAAAATCAATGACTTCCATTGGGGGAGTGGAGTGGATGGAACAAAACAAACAAGAAGAAGCCTTTAAAAGTTAGAGACGTTTGTCCTCTGAGCTGGGAGAGAAAGCATATATACATAATTGGCTCTGCCTCTGCCACATGTTCTACTACTCATTCAAATACAACAATCTTTTGTTTTGTTTCCATCTTTCATCACACCTAAGTCTATCCAATGTATAGCTTTTACTAAAAAGATAACCAAACTCATTTCAACATACATTTTTCTATTTCTTAAATGTTTTTTCTCTTTTCCTTACAAAATGATGATGGTTTCTTAAGGCAAAAAAGCCAGATTTTGCTTTCAAATTTCCTCTACATAATTAAAGGTCACAGAAAAGAGGAGAGAAAATCCTAGTGCATCAGAGAGATTCTTACACTCTAGGTAAGGATTTTGAGCAAGAGGGCCCCAAGAAAAGTGCCCCTTTTCACAAGGTTCCACATGAGAACATTCAAGTCTAAAACTCTCTTTCTCTCTTACTTTAATAGGAACATTTAGAGGACCCAGTAACCCCAAGATCTCTCCTCGCTTTCTGCAAAATTGTTGAGAAGTCATGTTGCTTCCTCACTTGTTGTTTGCCTTTTTTTCCCAAGATCCACCACTTAATATCTCCTCCATAATGCTCTGGGCTGGTTTAAGATCTTTCCCAGTGTACATTGGATCATTTAACTTCTTCTGGTACTCTTCATGACCGGTCTCATCTTTCTTTCCACATTTCATCCAGCCAGAGTTCACTGCATCATGTGTGAGTTCCAAGGTCTTGCATGAGTCGTCTTTCGTCATATCCATATATTCAACTGTTGCATTCATCTTCTGCTCTTCATGCAGTCCAGGACCACCTTCTATGGTATCGACATAAGCACCTTCATCATCTCGACTATTACTTGCATCTTCTTCACCATCTTTATGATAAAGTGGATGCACTTTCTCATCAAATTCATTAGCCCCTTGATGAAGTGGAGATTCGATTGCAGAGTATTCTTCATCTTCTTCAACATATTGAATACCCAAATGTCCTCCATAACCTTCCTGCCATTCATCATCATCGCTATCGATGTCCAATATCAAAGTTCTGTTCTGGGTGGCCCTTCGTCTTAAGACAAAAACGTTAAAGTAGTAGCTAACAATCTCGTTCTTCGTTTGGGAACAAAATGCAGCTTCCAAATTCTTCCAAAAGTTCTGACCTAATGTCATGGGATTGGAATAGACAATCTCGTGAAAAAGTAGTGCCTCTTCATCGCTCCAGCTCTGTTCAACTTCTTCTCCCATATCACAGAAGCCCAGGTCTCTGAATTTCTCAAATCCAAGTATCTTAACCATTTCTTCTCTAGCCTCTTTGATGTGCTGGCACACACACCTGATAGAACCTCTGTCCTCGCAGACACAGAAGTCTCTACCTTTCCCTACCATGCAATCCACATCTTCAAGTGTATTTAAAGCTGGCATGGGAATGATACATGTACCAAACAGCTTCTCGCCATCAACTTGTCCAACAATATGATTTTGAACCGACATGCCAAAGGGTTCTAGGTTCCCATTCAGACTACCTTCCCATTCAGGAACTATGGCTTGATGACCTGGTCCGATTGGCACCTGTTTTCTAGGAGGTTGATCCAAGAGGAACGAATCGAAAGTCTCAACAAGAGGACTAATTATTGGAGGTATACCAAGCTCAAAGTACTTCACTGGATGAGGAAAGAGAGTTGCATCTTTTCCATCGCAACCTTCTATGACCCAAGTAAAAGAACCATCCATGTTATGACCCGGAAAATCAAAGTTTGACTTTTTATCAAAGGTTTCACCATCAGATGATTCACCTCCTTGAGGTTTACAAAGATCTCTTTCATTCACTATTGTCCAATAAACCCATTCAAAATAGAAAAAACATTAAATCACACATATCAACATTTTATTGTTTAACAAACAAGGTAATATTTACCCGTGGCAACAAATTTCTGTGAAACATCATGGTTGGGTATAAATTCTCCAAACTGACTCGACTTTTCGCTGTAGCCAAGCTGTCTAGAATGCTTGAGTGGAAGCTCATGGAACTTTTCATCATCAAAAGGGCGCTTGAATCCCATTTTTCAACCTGCATAATGGGGATAATACAATGCAATGAACTTCAAAAAAACATGGAAGGACAGCTCAGACAGTGAATGCTTTGAAATGAAACAAACAAAAAACAACAACAACAACGAGAATACACCCTACACAGTTGCAGCAAAATGCAATGCAAGAGACATTATACAAAAATATGTTAAACAGACATACACCAAAACATCGAACTACTATTTAATGTTTATAAACCAGCTCAGACAAGAACAAGAGTATAGTTAACAAGTGTGATATTTACCTCTCTAACAGGAAAAAGCTACAACGCTACTAGATTGACTCAAATCTGATAAAATTATGGATGGTCAACGCGAGTTTTAGAAGATTAACTTGGTGGAAAACATCGAAAATCCCTAAATTAGAAGAAACACTTATTTCAAAGCGTAGAATTTACAAAATATATACAAAGCAAAAAAAGGCCCTTTGATAATTTATAGATCTGGCAAAGCCCCAAAAACTAGATCTGTAAATAAGAACCCTAGATCTCAATCGGAGAAGAAAACCATGAAATTGACGTCAAAGGCACAACGAATATTTAGTAAATGGCGATGGATCAAAAAATTATACTACTTGTAAAGAGATCGATAACCCTAACCCTAGATTTTTGTTTTGACAAACGAATTATAAAAATTTTGGTATCAAAACTAGAATCTGAAGAAATTACAGATCAATTGAAAGATTAACTGATCAATATCGGTAACAAAAAAAAAGATTACGAGGAAAATTTGGGAAAGACGATGAAAAAAGAAGATAAAGTATCGAAGAAGGTGGATCCATACGGGTACGCGCTACTTTTATTAAGACACTAATTCGGGTTGACCCGAAAATTAAAAAATAATCCCTAAAATTGAGCTGGACCCCAAATTTTAAAGACCATCGCATTTTTATTTCTCTAGTCCTTGTGGTTTTATACTTTTCGCACTTCACTCTTTATTTTATTCTCACTAACAATTTAAACCCAAATTTCAAAATATAAGATCATTTAGGAAGGATTTTCAAATTCATATACTCTTCTTCCAGCTTAGGGACAGATTCAGAGATTTGCTCTATAATTGTTCAGCTTCAAAGGTTACAACAAATGTAAATAATACTATATTATATAGAAAAATGTAAATATTTTGAACCAAGTTGGCACCTTTCATGCCACAGAAGGCATGTTCTTGAACCATGAATCAAGCGGCTTGCCAATGGAATAGACGATAAACCCAATCTCACGCAGCTTCACTGCGTCAATGACATTCCTACCATCGAACACAAAAGCAGGCTTCTGCATATTGTCAAAGATTTTCTTGAAGTCCAAGGATTTGAACTCATCCCACTCGGTTAAGACACAGAGGCCGTGCGCGCCTTTAGTTGCCTCGTAAGCATCTGAGACGACACTCACTTGCTCTAAGATACCTTCAGCTTTAGTCTGCTCAAGATGAGCCGGGTGGTCCCAGTTAAACCTAGCCATGGAGAGATCTCTCTTGATCTGTTCTTCGAGGACCTGTGGATCGTATATGCTCAGTTTGGCGTTGTCAGCAATCAGTCTGTTACAAACATCAATGGCTGGAGTCTCTCTTGTGTCGCCTGTGTCTTTCTTGAAAGCAAAACCGAGGATCGCGATTTTCTTGCCCGACACCGTGTTAAACATTGAAGAAACAACCCGGTTTGCAAAACGGATTTTCTGATAGTCGTTTACCTTTATGACTTGTTTCCAGTAATTAGCTGCCTCAGGCAAGCCGTTGGACTCACAGATATAGATAAGATTTAGGATGTCCTTTTGAAAACTTGATCCGCCAAAACCAACACTTGCATTCAAGTACTTGGGGCCAATTCTAGTATCTGTACCCACCGCGTGTGCAACTTGTGTGACATCAGCGCCAGTTGCCTCACATAGAGCTGACATTACATTGATAGATGATATCCTCTGAGCCAAAAATGCATTCGCTGCGAGCTTAGAGAGCTCAGCGGACCAGAGGTTAGTGCAAATGATTCGTTCCACCGGAACCCAATGAGCATAAACATCTCTTAAAGCTTTAATAGCTTTTTGCCCTGCTGCAGTATCCCTTCCACCGATTAGCACACGGTCTGGGTTATAAAGATTTTCAATGGCAGTACCCTCAGCAAGAAATTCAGGGTTAGATAAAATCTGAAACTCTATGCCATTGCTGTTATGAGTCAGTATCTTTTCGATAGCCTCTGCCGTTCTCACGGGAACGGTGGATTTCTCAACAATGATTTTGCTAGATTTGGAGACATCAGCAATCATCCGAGCAGCACTCTCCCAGTAAGTAAGATCAGCAGCTTTGCCAGCACCGAGACCCTGTGTTTTGGTTGGAGTGTTGACTGAGACAAACACGATGTCACTCTCAAAGACATGTCTCTCGACGTCTGTGCTAAAGAAGAGGTTTTTCCCTCTGCATTGTTTCACCACATCTTCCAAACCGGGCTCGTAAATAGGGAGCAGGTCACTGTTCCAGGCATTGATCCTTGATTGAGATATGTCGACAACGGCTACTTCAATCTCAGGACACTTGAGAGCCATCACTGCCATGGTTGGACCGCCAACGTAGCCAGCGCCTATGCAACATATCTTCACCATTTCTTGATTTTTTCAAACTTTTCCTGAGAATACGAAAGGCATAATATAGTTGAATTGGAGTAAAATCAGTGAGTTATACAGAGAGAAACAACAATGTGACAGCTTTGAACAAGTTGCATCAAATTGACCATCAAATGCAAGTAAAGACATGGATCTGCTTAAAAGATGGACAAGTGTGGCATTAAATCAAACACCTTGTGAGCTCAGATATCTCAACTTCAATATGATCACAAAAGAACAGGCTTCAAGATTTTGAATTTCATAAGGCGTTTGGATAATGTTCAATTGGGTTCTTCTTTGATCACAAAAAAGAAAGACCTCAAACGTAAAAGATCATTCTCTATGAACATGATCGAGGAGAGAAACGATACATTGATTATCGAAGGAGGGATAAGAGAAAAGTTGAGAAATTTACCTTAAGAGTAGTGATCCTTGAGACTTGAGAGATGGGCTTACGGTGAAGAATAATGAGAGAGAGAAGAAAGGAGCTTGTTGCAATGGAAGTGGCAGAGAAGATATCTTCTCCCTTGTGAATCATAAATACACACACACCCACTTGACCTTCACATTTCAGCTTTTTGATTTATTGCTCCTAAACACTCCACACGCTTTTATCTCTTCCTTTCATTTTATTATTGCTTTACCATTTATTATTTGGTTTCAAAATTTTACCATCCAAAAATAATTAGTAAGACAACTAACAATATGTTGAAAAAGTCACTTTGTGTTCATAACACTATGCTAAATTGGTTAAATGGATCCAAACTTTTTTTATTATTTTTATGAGATTTTTAAGAAGGGTAAAACCTATTTGCATAAAAATTATGAAGCTAAGTCTTCTAATAGAAAGTAGAAAGCCAATTTAAGCCAATTTTTTGTTTTAGTCAATGTATGTTTTTTTTTGTCAATGTATATATATACTCATGTAACTACAACTGGTGCATTCAATTTTTACTTCATTTGATTTTTTTTTAAAAATTGGGTTTTCATCAAAAGATTCAAATATGAAGGCATATATTCTGCTACATTGATCCATAACTAATCATAAAGTTTTGTATACATTTTTAGAAACCTATAAAATGGGAGGAATAATGAAGAAGGAAAAATCAAGAAGTGGAGTTCAAGAAAGAAGTGAACCAATGAACAGAGTCCTTAGGATATCTCTTGAGCTTGTCTCTATAATCCACAAAATAGAGACCAAACCTTGAACTATAACCAGCTGCCCATTCCCAATTGTCCAAGAGAGACCATACAAAGTACCCTTTCACATTGCATCTATCTTCTTTAATCGCAGCTTGTAAGCTCGAAAGATAATCATGATGGTATTTGATTCTCTTCGCGTCTTTGAGAGCATCTTTTCTTGAGATAAGAACATTGTTTGGATCATCCATTCCTACACAAACATACAACAAACTGTCATCACTAACAAAACTTATCTTTCTTTTACTAAAAGGTTCAAAGGATGTGTGTGTGTGATTACCATTTTCAGTGATAAAGACTGGAGGGTTTCCATATCTATGTTTGATGTAATTCATCAAACTTCTCATTCCTCTAGGGACTATGTACAACCATATCGAACTTGCCTAACCGCATCAATAACAAAAATAAGACTAGCTTAGAGAAATTTGACATTAGTAATCAATTAGGAGATATGTATACTAGAAATAGTAATATTTCTTACCCTGTCTCCAATTGCGCTTAAACCCTTAAAAGCTGAAATTCAAAGAAAGATTATCAATAAATTGTTGGATATTCACGAGCTTAAGCGAGAGAGAAGAGTGGTATTAATATTATACGTAGAGTGACGGTTCCAGAATCAGAAACGGCGTCGTGTAGGAGAGTGCCGATGAGATTGGTGGCATTGTTCCTTGCGTAGTATGTTGTGTAGTGATTGATCCCTACAAAATCTAGAGAACCTTTCACCAGAGCAGATTGAGATCCCGTAAACACAGGTAATCTGCTTCCCACTCTGCTTCTCATCGAACTCGGGTAATCTCCAAACATCAACGGATCCAAGAACCTAATCAAGAACGTATATATCAAGATAATATTACTTTGTATAAAGTATGAAACATATATAACGAAATTGTTTTAAGAATTTATTACCAGCCAAGTTGGAAGTCTTGAGCTCTTTGTGCAGCTTCAATATCCTCTGTCTTGTTCGACTCCGGTTCAAACCACATTACATCGAATGCTATCCCTAAGGAACCTCCTTGTTTTGCCTAACATAATTTTACACGTCAAAACTACACCTTTATTTTTTAATACTCTAATATCATTTATCAAATATAGTGCTATTTGACTAACCTTATACTTTTTCCGGTAGATATCGGATACGGTGGCGTGAGTGAGAATAACATTGTGACCTACGATGTAAGGCTCGGTGGATGAGTTTCCGGCACGACAAGTGAGCTTAAAAAGAATAGTACAACGGCCTGGAGCTTGTAAGCCAACGTCATAGCCTTGTATTGCGAATGTGTGTGGCTCGTTGAATGTAATCCAATGCTTCACTCTATCTCCAAATCTTTGGAAACAAACCTCAGCATACGCTGCAAAATCATTTCTAGGAAACAAAAAAATTACATAGGTTAACTACATGATTAAGAATGTTTTATTATATGGTTTATTATAGGTTAACTACATAATTAATAATATTTACATGATTTGTGGGTTTAGCCAACCAAGATATCGGTCATGAAGTGCCTGAGGAAGGTCCCAATGGTACAGTGTCACGTACGGCTCGATTCCTACAATAATTGTGTATGTGTTTATCACATGTGAAACTTGACCAACCACACTTAAATTTAAATAAAAACAGATTCAATGGTTATAATTTTTTGTAGATTATTATATTAATGAACTTAGACCCTTAAAATCATGGGACAAGAAATAACAAAGATACCTTTAGCAAGTAAAGCATTTATGAGTTTGTTGTAGTGATCGATTCCGGCTTCATTTATTTGTCCCACGCCATCTGTAAACCACACATAACATTATCATTATCATTTATCCATCAAAAACCATATCAAACCTAATTTTATAACTTAATCTAAAAATATTTAAACAAAATTAAACAAAAAGAAATGAGAAATAAACATAAAAAAACAAAAATAATGAGATGTACTTGGAAAAATGCGTGCCCAAGAAATGGAAAATCTATAAGCGTCCATGCCCATATTCTTCATGAGTTGTACATCTTCCTGATAACGCCATTTTAATTGTGATTTTAGTTATTTTAAAAACAAATGTTAGATGTTTAAATATTGACAAATTTGTATGTAAAAATTGAGTTGAATAATTGTTTACCTGGTAACGATGGTACTGATCAACAGCGACATCAGCATTACTAAAATCGGTGATTTTACCAAAAGTGTGGGAGAATGTGTCCCATATCGTAGGACCTCTTCCCTCTTCCTTCACTGCTCCTTCATGCTGCACTTAACATTTATTTCAATATCATTATATTTTTTTTTCTTCTACATGTCCATAATTAAATATTTGCATTTTCATTTTAGGTATATTAAACTCTGAAACCAAAATTCCAGCAGAAAAGAACAAATAAAAATAACTAAAACATTAATTGGGTGTGCCTGGTTAGGTGAGGGGCATGGTGAAAAAGAAAGGCTTTAGTTTTACTTGAGTTTGTTTGTTAAAAAATGAAAATGGAATATTGACAGAAGATAACAAACTAAAAAATAAAATGTGAAATTTGTGAAAATGTATAAAAAGAAAAAAAAAACTTAAATTATGGGGAAAAAACGAAACCACAGGAAGAGGAAGTATTATTGGATGTCCGTGATTGATTGAACGTATACTACCAATTTTGTGGACCAGGTGATTACAATACTTTGATAATGCAACTAAACGCAAATTTCAATAGAATACATATACAATTACTATGAGTTTAAATAACGTTGTATTTTTTTTTTTAATAACGTTGTATTTGTTGAAAAAATCTAAATAGATTACGATGAATTTACAGAGGTATCTACGTATTTTAAGATACTGATTTGTTTTTTTTAAAGAAAATTTTAGGTTGTGTTACCCCCACTACTACTACTAAGAAGTTGTGCAATTTGTCTATTTGCTATTGTTGAGTTTCTTCGTTTTTTTTTGGCTATATAATATTTAACAGGAAAATGTCAAAAAGATATCACATGGGAACTTAGATGTTGTGATAGGTCGAGAATTTTTTTTTTTTTTCAGATTCTGTTTAAACTTAAAAGGAAAGATGTATCAATTTTCTTTTTTAAAGAAAAAAAAAAAGAGAAAAGAGTGGAGAGGAGAGGGGACCTGAAAAGCAGAAGAAGCAGTTCCAAACACAAAGCCCTTTGGGAAACTGCCTCTTGAAATGTCCTCGCACATGCATGGCTTATTCATCATCATCATAGTCACCATCATCAAGATTAGTCTTCTTGAACCCATCTCTCTCTTTGATATCTTTCTTCCTCGGTTACAAATACTTATGTGTTGATCGAATGAATCTCTTTTTTAGACGAGGAAGAAAGAAGTAAGAGAGAGGAACAAGAAGTTAGGAAGAAAAGAGAGGAGTGGGAATGGGAAGAAACTACACAAGGTGTTCTATTTATAGGAGAGAATAGTGAAGAGAGAGATATGAGATCGTCAGATTAGATGCCAATTAAAATGACAATTTTTAGTTAATGAAATTAAACAAGTAGAAATGATACACTTTAAGAAACAAACCTAGTTAACTAAAATTAATCTTATTAAGATTTAAGCACTTTTAAGGGAAAATTCAATGGTGTATTCAAAAGTACCCAATTAAAATCTTGTATCATTTATACTTTTGTTTGTTAATATCATACATAGTTGTATCCTAGGATATCTAAAATTTTAAAAACAATAAAAAAAGTAAATGAGAGTTGCAAAAATAATCTAAAAAAACATTTAGTCAGTTTTAAAATAATCCATTAAATTTAAAAATTCTAAAACTAACTCAGTCACTCTTTTCTACTCTTTTCTTTTCCACTTGTTCAGAAAATGCTATTAATGAACCCAAAATAGACTACATCATCGTCTGCTTTATAAACAAAAAAAATTAACAAAGCAGATTGCATGACTGTATGCTTTGGATGGTAAAATGACGACCAAGATGTATGCTTTAGAAAATAAAAATATAAAACAGATTGCAACATTGACTGCTTTATAGTTAAAATAAATGGCGTTGGACTCTGCATTGTAATTTCATCTTTTATAGTATACTACAACGCCGTCAACTTTGAGTGTTAAAGCATATGACATTATAGTCTGCTTTGTAATTTCATCTTATAAAGCATACTGCAACATCGTCTTAAGCACTCAAAGTTTTGGTGCTGCAATTTTCTTTAGAAGATGAAATACAAAGCAGATTGCATCGTCGTCTACTTTAACACTCAAAGCACACGACATTGCAGTCTGCTTTAAAAGATAAAATTACAAAGCAGACTGTAGAGTCATCTGCTTTATCACACGAAGTAGACGACGCTGCAATATGCTTTAGAAAATGAATTACAAAGCATATTGTGGTACAATTTGCTTTGGGTGCTAAAGTAGAAGACCTTGCAATCTCCTTTAAAAAATAAATTTACAAATCAGACTGCATTGTCGTCTGTTTTAGCGCACAAGACGATGTTGCGATCTGCTTTATTATTTCAATACCAAAGTAGATAACATAAAAATTTCAAAATCTGCTTTATGTGTTCATAAAATGATATAAATTACATTTGTTAACAATATAGATTTTAAATTAAAAGTACAATATTTTCCGTTTTAAAACCACCTTAATTTAACTATTTAATCTTATAAATTATTTACGAAGTGAATATGACTCAATTTAAAAGTTGGTGTGGTTGATTACATGACTATCTTTAATGAAATTTAATTAATTAAAAATTGACTAAAAAATAAATAAGCACGTATTTAAAAATTGAAAAAGAAAAACTGATAAAATCAAAAATTCAACGAAAAAGGAAAATTTTTAATGATCTTAGTTAACTATAAAAAATCATATATTACTTATGTTAAATAGAATATGTTATCCATTTTTAACGCTCTTGTGTGTATATAATATATTGTAATGAAAAATATTTTAAATAATAATATAATTAAATTTTCTATTTTAAAAACCCAAAAAAGTCTTTGATAACATAAATGCTATGATGAGTGTTATTAATAATTTAATATCATAGTTTCTGAAAATCTGGAAAAGGAAAAACAATTAACTAAAAGAAGGAAAAAGTGACAAAAAGAGAAAATTCAATGAAAAATAATTTTTTTTAAAAATGATTTTATTTATTTAATAAAATCATATATTAGTTACGTTAAATAGAATATGTAACCAATTTTTAACGTTCTTATGTATACAAAATAAACTATAATGACAAAAATTTTAAATAATAATTTAATCACATTTCTATTAAAAATTCAAAACCATTTTTTTATTAAAATAAAAACTAATAGTAAGTTCTAGATAACATCGATATTATAATTAGTGTTATTAATATCATAATTTTTAGCGATGTCGAATGTCAAAAGAACAAAATATTTCACTATATGCAGAATATATCAAATGAATAAATTGAAATGATAAAAAATTTAAATAATAATATAATCAAATTTTCTATTTTAAAAACTAAACATAAATTAAAAAATAATAAGTCCTAGATAAGACCAATATTATGAGTAGTGTTATTAATATAATAGTTTCTAGTTGGTTGAATGTTAAAAGAACAAAATATTTCGTTATAGGGAGAATATGTCAAGTGAGTTGTATTATCCAAATTTAAAACATATATAAATGTACATAATAAAATTTAAAATAAGACAACTAAAATTCTAAGAATCAAGATTTTTAATTTAGCATATAAATGCACAATGTAATTTATAAATTGAAAAATATTATATTATAAATTATCAAAACTATAACTATTTATAAAATTTTAATGTGTGCATCATATGCGGACCAACAAACTAGTTACAATTAAATAAATAGATTTCTAATTTAATTACAAAGAAGCAAATATTTATTTTAAGCATATTACTACATGTTAATTAAGTAATTTGACATTTGCTACATAAACAAACATCTTTTTCTTTTTAATTACATACTAGACTTTGATCCGCGCCAAGCGCGAGATTATATTATTAAGGTTTAAATGAAAAGTAATAAAAAGTGTATTAATACGTTTTCTAAGAAATTGGAAAATAGGATATAATAGAAGACATACTTGAAAAACGGTTTAATGGAATGTTTACCAGTATTTTAGTTTTTTTAAACAAATGAATGCGTTCTAGAATGTATAAATTTACGATAATATAAGATGTGACATAGGCGGTGAAAGTTGTATATAATATTAATGGACTGATGACTATTAACCTTTAAAGCAAGAGCATGGTAATATAGTTAACAACAAAATTTTCGATCATTTGTTTCTGGTTTATCGGATAGATGGTAAAAAAATCACAAAACGTAAGTCAAATGTATAAAATGGAATATTTCAAATTCAGAATACTAAGACAACTTTCTGTAAATCTCTTTGAAAACAACATTAATAGTATTGGTTCTGAGGTTTACCATATTTATCTGTTATCAAAATCTTCAAACAAAAAAAGTGATTACTATTCAGTTTGATTTCTTCAAATCCAATATGTCCAAAATACCACAAAAGATGTTTTGAGTGAACATGAGAAGTCTGTTTACATTGTAAGTTGGTTGCTTTTCAATACTCTCACATTTGATGTGGGACAACAGAACAAAACACCTAAATAAATATTTTTATCCACAACGGCCTTACAAAAAAACATGATAAATTCAAATTTTTTGAAATCTTTTTAAATTTTAATATTTTTCTATTTTACCAAATTAACTTGAAAGCCGATAGTGAGCTGAAACACTAAATGATTCAGTTCTGTTTTAGTTATAACCCAAAAAACTCAAAACCAAACAATGCAAAAATTATTATGTTTTAATTCAATTCAAACCATTTTTGAGCCAAAAAGTGATTACTATTCGGTTTGATTTTTTCAAATCCAATATGTCCAAAATATGACAAAAGATGTTTTTTAAGTGAATATGAGATGCCATGTTTTACATTGTAAGTTGTTGCTCTTCAATACTCCCACATTCGATGTGGGACAAAAGAACACAAACCTAAAAAAAATATTTTTATCCATATCTGCCTTACAAAAAAACATGATAAATTCAAAATTTTTGAAATCTTTTTAAATTTTAATATTTTTCTATTTTACCAAATTAACTTGAAAGCCGATAGTGAGCTGAAACACTAAATAATTTGGTTCTGTTTTAGTTATAACCCAAAAAACTCAAAACCAAACAATGCAAAAATTATTATGTTTTAATTCAATTCAAACCATTTTTGAGCCAAAAAGTGATTACTATTCGGTTTGATTTTTTCAAATCCAATATGTCCAAAATATGACAAAAGATGTTTTTTAAGTGAATATGAGATGCCATGTTTTACATTGTAAGTTGTTGCTCTTCAATACTCCCACATTCGATGTGGGACAAAAGAACACAAACCTAAAAAAAATATTTTTATCCATATCTGCCTTACAAAAAAACATGATAAATTCAAAATTTTTGAAATCTTTTTAAATTTTAATATTTTTCTATTTTACCAAATTGATTTGAAAGTCGATAGAGAACTGAAACACTAAATGATTCGGTTTTGTTTTAGTTATAATCCAAAAAAATTCAAAACCAAGTAATGCAAAAATTATTACGTTTTAACTCAATTGAAAACATTTTGAGCCAAAAAAGTGATTACTAATCAGTTTGATTTCTTCAAATCCAATATGTTCAAAATACCACAAAAGATATTTTTTAAATGAACATGAGAAGTCTGTTTTACATTTTAAGTTGATTACTCTTCAATACTCTCACATTCGATGTGGTGCAAAAGAACACAACACCTAAAATTTTTTTTTATCCATATCGGTCTTACAGAAAAACATGATAGATTCAAAATTTTTGAAATCTTTTTAAATTTTAATATTTTTCTATTTTATCAAATTGACTTGAAAGCCGATAGAGAACTGAAACACTAAATGATTCAGTTCTGTTTTAGTTATAATCCAAAAAACTCAAAACCAAGCAATGCAAAAATTATAATGTTTTAACTCAATTTAAACCATTTTTGAGGAAAAAAAGTGATTACTATTCAGTTTGATTTCTTCAATTCCAATATGTTCAAATATGTTTTTTAAGTGAACATGAGAAGTTTGATTTACATTTTAAGTTAGTTGCTCTTCAATACTCTCACATTCGATGTGGGACAAAAGAACACAACACCTAAAAAAATATTTTCATCCATATTGGCCTTACAATAAAACATGATAAATTCAAAATTTTTGAAATCTTTTTAAATTTTAATATTTTTCTATTTTACCAAATTGACTTGAAAGCCGATAGAGAACTGAAACACTAAATGATTCAGTTCTGTTTTAGTTATAATCCAAAAAACTCAAAACCAAGCAATGCAAAAATTATTATATTTAACTCAATTCAAACAATTTTTGAGCCAAAAAAGTGATTACTATTCAGTTTGATTTCTTCAAATCCAATATGTCCAAAATATGACAAAAGATGTTTTTTAAATGAACATGAGAAGTCTCTTTTACATTGTAAGTTTGTTGCTCCTGAATACTCTCACATTCGATGTGGGACAAAAGAACACAACCCTAAAAGTAAATTTGTATCTATATCTGCCTTACAAAAAAACAAGATAAATTCAAAAATTTTGAAATCTTTTTAAATTTTAATATTTTTCTATTTTACCAAATTGATTTGAAAGCCGATAGAGAACTGAAACACTAAATGATTCAGTTCTGTTTTAGTTATAATCCAAAAAACTCAAAACCAAGCAATGCAAAAATTATTACGTTTTAACTCAATTCAACCAATTTTGAGCCAAAAAAATGATTACTATTCAGTTTGATTTTTTCAAATCCAATATGTTCAAAATACCACAAAATATGTTTTTTAAATGAACATGAGAAGCCTGTTTTACATTTTAAGTTGGTTGCTCTTCAATACTCTCACATTCGATGTCGAACAAAAGAATACAACACCTAAAAAAAATATATTCATTCATATCAGTCTTACAAAAAAACATGATAAATTCAAAATTTTGAAATCTTTTAAAATTTTAATATTTTTCTATTTTACCAAATTAACTTGAAAGCCGATAGTGAGCTGAAACACTAAATGATTCGGTTTTGTTTTAGTTATAACCCAAAAAACTCAAAACCAAACAATGAAAAAATTATTATGTTTTAATTCAATTCAAACCATTTTTGAGCCAAAAAGTGATTACTATTCAGTTTGATTTCTTCAAATCCAATATGTCCAAAATATGATAAAAGATGTTTTTTAAGTGAACATGAGAAGTCATGTTTTACATTTTAAGTTGTTGCTCTTCAATACTCACACATTCGATGTGGGACAAAAGAACACAAACCTAAAAAAATTATTTTTATTCATATCTGTCTTACAAAAAAAACATGATAAATTCAAAAATTTTGAAATCTTTTTGAATTTTAATATTTTTCTATTTTACCAAATTGACTTGAAAGCCGATAGAGAACTGAAACGCTAAATGATTCTGTTTTAGTTATAATCCAAAAAACTCTAAACCAAGTAATGCAAAAAGTATTAGGTTTTAACTTAATTCAAACCATTTTGAGCCAAAAAAGTGATTATTATTCAGTTTGATTTCTTCAAATTCAATATGTTCAAAATACCACAAAAGATGTTTTTTAAATGAACATGAGAAGTCTGTTTTACATTTTAAGTTGGTTGCTCTTCAATACTCTCACATTTGATGTGGGACAAAAGAACACAACACCTAAAAAAATATTTTCATCCATATTGGCCTTACAATAAAACATGATAAATTCAAAATTTTTGAAATCTTTTTAAATTTTAATATTTTTCTATTTTACCAAATTGACTTGAAAACCAATAAAGAACTGAAACACTAAATGATTCAGTTCTGTTTTAGTTATAATTCAAAAAACTCAAAACCAAGCAATGCNCGATAGAGAACTGAAACACTAAATGATTCAGTTCTGTTTTAGTTATAATTCAAAAAACTCAAAACCAAGCAATGCAAAAATTATAATGTTTTAACTCAATTCAAATCATTTTTGAGGAAAAAAAGTGATTACTATTCAGTTTGATTTTTTCAAATCCAATATGTTCAAAATAACACAAAAAATGTTTTTTAATTGAACATGAGAAGTTTGTTTTACATTGTAAGTTGGTTTCTCTTCAATACTCTCATATTCAATATGGGACAAAAGAACACAACACCTAAAAAAGTATTTTATCCATATCGGCCTTACAAAATTGGGATATAATTAACAATTTAACATCTTATTATTAGTTACAAAAAATTAAAACCTAAACTTTTAATCGAAATATTTCATA